>OY992882.1:41190858-41225858 GCA_963921405.1 Cepaea hortensis
TGACATAACATGTGATTACGGGGCGTGTGAAGTGGTTTGCTGCCTACTTATCGTTGTGCAGTCAAAATTAGGCCATGAAAGAAAGTATATTAATAGAAACATGGGACATAAATGATGTTGTTCTTTACCATTAGGTGCATACGAGTTCATGCCCTTTGATTATAGCGTAACGACGGAAAATGAAATTGGTGAAGCTGCAGGGAGGCTGTAAAATACAGTGAGTGAATCAACAAAAGACGACAAGTAGAATGGGTAATTTGACTAGAAGTGACGTAATGGCTAAAGACCTCGTCAGCACACAATCAACAACTATCATATATATATATATATATATATATATATATATATATATATATATATATATATATATATATATATATATATATATATATATAAAACAGAGTGTATGTGGCTTTGTTTGTGGTCAGCTATGTATTGGATGCGTTCGATAACGGTACATCTGATTGAGATGAAATTTTCTACACGTCTTCCTTTCATTCCTGTGCAACCGACTATAATAGTTTCTTAGTGTAAAATCTTCTACTTATTTAATAACATTTACGTTTTCATTTTTCATTATATAATTTCTATATAGCAGGGGGACTTCACTCTAGAAAAGTTATTTCAAGGGGCATAACTTTTAATAACATTTCTATATACTTTATAGTAATATTGTTGGACTTACTTGCACTATTGTTAAACTCTTTGTCTATAGTTATTTTCAGGCATATAAGTTATAATAAATAATGATATAATCTTTAAGGCATTTTCAAAGTTTTCATAAAAATAATGCATAATGCATAACATTGTAACCCATCTTTTTCTGCTTAAAGAACTTACCACCTGTCATGTCGGTGATTAAAAACAGTTTTCATTAAAAATGTGTGGAAGGACATTCTTTTAAGTTACTGTGCGTCAGGAGCTGGGCGAAACCACGCCGGGTCAGATAGATAGACAGACAGACAGATAGTCGGGAACGGAAGCTTATTTGACTACTTATATGAATTAAATGACATGCTCCCCACCAGGGACTGGGTAAAGCCGGGCCGGGTCAGAAAGACAGACAGATAGACAGACAGACAGTCGGGAACGGGAGAGCTTATATGACTACGTATATGAATTAAATGAGATGCTCCCCACCAGGGACTGGGTGAAGCCGGGACAGACAGACAGACAGATAGACAGACAAACAGGCAGACAGACTGATAGATAGATAGATCCCCTCCAGGGCCTGGGCGAAGCCGGACTGGGTCAGCTAGTATACACACACACACACACACACACACACACGCACGCACGCACACACACACACACACACACACACACCGGCTCTGTGGCGAGGGGGTTACGAATACAATTCGTAATTCCGCATACCGCGTTCGAGACACAGCTGCGGGTGATCTGGAAGCAGATCGCCTTTCTTTAGTTTCTGAACAATAGTGTAAGCTTACTATTCCCAGAGAACCAACCAACCAACTAGCCAACCGACCGACAAACCGACAAACCCAATCCAACCCAACCCAACGAACCAACCAGCTACAAGGTATAAAGGAACTTGCCCTTTCACCACTCCAGATCAAGAGAGCATTGCAAGCAACAACTTGTCAGTCGAAGAGCACTATGTTTCCATACATAGCGTTAATATCTTCTTTTTATTCAGATAGACCATGCCGTGTGGCGTTGGTGATTGTGTCTGTTTACAACTTTCTGTCTTTTCTACTGTAAGTAGATTCTGTTACCGATGTTCCTCCATGCAATGATGTCAAACTGCCATCTCCTCTCTCGTTCTCCCACTGCCTCTTCTCTCTTCCAAGTTTCCCGTTGTCACAACGTAAACTTGCCCCTTCTCATGACATGCTCAAAGAACGTGGAATGTCTTCTTCACATACGAGTAGCCAGTTGTTATTGTGAGTTAACCTGTTCAAGATATGTTTATCACACTTTTAATCCTCGATGTTGTTCTAATAATTCGTGTATTAATTAACATATATGACTGAAATTTACATATAACCATTTTTATCAGTATTACACTTCTTATGTAAACAGGATGGATTGACCGACATGTAGAACTGAAAGCGTTTGCCTACCAAGACAATTATCCTGGTTCGTTTACCAACAATGGCTGGATTATTTCTTTCTAACCAGTGCAGCTCTGAGAGCGACCTCATAGAATGAGTGCCTGATAATCTACATTACACTTTCTTTATTCTTGACGTTGTTCTAATAATTCTTCTTTTAATTAACATATATGACTGAAATTTACATATAATTCATTAAATTAAAAATTAGTATTATACTGCTTATGCTAATTTTCATGCTAAGCTGTTCTCTTTGGCGATGCCGTTGCGGACGCGATTCGTAATGCCGCTTGCACGCGTTCGAAACACAGCGGTGACCGATTTGGCAGCAGACCGAGTCTCGCTGATTTTAACATGTGGGTATGGGAGCCGGTCGTTCAGAAAGCAATGGTAAACTACTGAATGTAAAACTTGCCAAGATATCAACAACGGCAGTAAAATGCTGGTGATGACTGCAACGTCCTGTAAAGGACATGCACATTTTATAAAAGATGCTGATTTTCACAGCAAATAAATGACTCCCTTTTCAAGCTATTAGGAATATGAGTCCAGCGAGTCCAAGAGTCGATCATACTCTACTTATCGACACGTAAAGCATACTTTGCACTCAAAGCATTTGCCTATCAAGACCATAATCCTGGTTCATTCCCCGACAATGGCAATATTATTTCTTTCCCCTCCCACCAGTACAGCTCTGAAGGCGACCCGAACTCATAGAATGAGTGCCTGATAATTTTCTAAACTTTCTGGGAGTTCCTGGGAATTTTAAGGCGAGAAGGCAGGGAACTGACAAGGACATCTCATGATGTTGTAGTCTAGAAAATCTGAAGACCTAGCACTTCAACGGTGATATTTACCATGGGACTGTCTTTACGCGTTCAATGGGCTGTATTTGATATAGCATGGGATATCGTGTATTTGATATAGCATGGGATATCGTGTATTTGATATAGCACGGGATATCGTGTACTTGATATAGCACGGGATATCGTGTACTTGATATAGCATGGGATATCGTGTATTTGATATAGCATGGGATATCGTGTATTTGATATAGCATGGGATATCGTGTATTTGATATAGCATGGGATATCGTGTATTTGATATATCATGGGATGTTGTGCATTTGATATAGCATGGGATATCGTGTATTTGATATAGCATGGGACATCGTGCATTTGATATAGCATGGGATATCGTGTATTTGATATAGCATGGGATATCGTGTATTTGATATAGCATGGGATATCGTGTATTTGATATAGCATACTATAGCCGGCTCCGTGGCGTAGGATTTACGGACGCAGTTCGTAATCCCACATATCCGCGTTCCAAACACAGCTGTGCGCGATTTGGCAGCAGACCGCGTTGCGTTGATTTGTTTGCGAAATTGTATGGGCGCCGGTCGATCAGAAAGCAATGGCAAACTACTGAACGTAAACTTGCCAAGAGATATCAGCAAACAATGCTGGTGTTGACTGCAACGTCCTGTACGGGATATGTAACTAACGTATAGCATGGGGTATAGTGTACTTGATAGTAATAAGCCTCTTTCAATCCTGTAGCACTATAGAGTTGAGCCGCTGGGGAGGCACCTGACAGCACCGCTGGTGACTGCTGCTTCCCGTGTTGTATCACCGCTTTACGCGGTGCTAAAGTGGCCTCTCCAGGGCACAAGTCTGGGCAATGGAAATCGGAGAACCAGCTGTTGCCCAGCAGCAAGTTCCCCCTCTCCACGTAGCGCGATGTTGAACAAGGGAAAAGCAGTAGCCAATGCAACTTGGCATCGGTGCCGTCGCAGGAGTTGCCAGAACTATGCTGTTTACAACATGGAAGTGCCTTAGGAACTCCATCTCCGGATTTATCATCTTAGTTTCCTCTCGAAGCCTTTCCCATCTGGGTATACCCGCAAGGCAGCGGAGGTGTGAAATTTAGTTTTCTTTTTTAGAGGGGATAAAGAACAAGGCTGAAGGACCTCCTGTGCCCGGGAATCTATAAGTGGGGAAGTCTACCATTCTTCATTCCTGGCTGTGACCATACTGATCAGATAACCGTAGCCATTGTCTTCATTGAGAGATTCTCTGTACACCGTCACTCACTTGAAATCATAACCAACAACTATGTGGCGGCTGCTCCCAAGTCCAATCCATCACCTGGTCCCGTGGCTTCACGTTACCCTGTTTGAGAAAGTAGAAAAGGGGGGGGGGGAGGCTAAACAGGCACTCCACCTTGCCCTAGCGTGTCCTGTGTATCGTGTACTTGATATAGCATGGGATATCGTGTACTTGATACTTCCTGGGATTCTGAGTTAAGTAGCACATGTTTTTCCAATGTTTTTAATTTTCTCTTCATTGTTCTAATGTTTTTATCTTATCATTCTTCTTATCCCGTTCTTATGCTTTAATGTAGTCACTGTAGTGTCTTTCCCGTGATTAAATGTTGTGTTTTGTGTATGTATTTGTTTGCTGATGAAGGCTAGTCGCCTCAACGTCCTGTGTTTTCCGCAATTGTGTTCTGTAAAGCTGCATTACTTTATATTATTTTATATTGTTTACATTTCCACCGCTGTACCGCAGCTCCACTAATTTTATTCATACTTTTGGTACAGCATGGAATATCGTGTACTTGATATAGCATGGGGTATTTCTATCGCTGTGTATCTGTATAAAGGACATTACTAAAGATTTAGGATATATGCTGTTATAAACGTAAGGGACATGCTGTTCTATAGTTCTATAAACGTTCAACTACTCGTAAAATTATCTTTACATATTCTTATGTAAGCTAACTGTTAATGCAAGGTACATAACTCTCTGTTAAAATACGACACTAAAATCAGCCAATAAAAGTGATTACCACCCTTAGTTAGATAATTCGTTTGCATCCCACTCTTAACCTAGTCTTGTGCTTTGTGACTACAGTACTGATCTCCTAGTTTTTTGGTTAATTTCTCTTGACAAAGGAAATATTTAAAACACGGGAAGGAAATATTCCCAACACAGCCCTAGTCTTATCTAGTTCGTTTGGAGTGATGGATAATGGCCTGGTTACATACTAATTCGCCTCTCCGCAGGTGGGAAGTTCCAGTACGTCTTACACACCCCCTTCTGGTTTCTGGGCTCGAAGAGAAGGAGAGCCCATCACCACAATCTCTGTAGAGACGGTCTTTTGGTGTGTGTGTGTGTGTGTGTGTGTGTGTGTGTGTGGTTGTTGTGCATATGTGTGTACATAGACGTAAAGAACCCCCCCCCCTTTTTTTTTTCGCGCGTGACGCGTAGTAAGAGTGTGAGGCTAGCGTATATTTTCGTAGGTCTATGGCACTCGGTGAGTGATATGGTCAAACCCAACCGGCCGCCTGGACTACCCAGTATATTTCCTGGTACCCAATTTAGGCTGACGTAAAAGACATACAAACATAAATGTGTGCAATGTGCGCACGCACACACACACACACACAACACACACACGCATTCACTCACACATCTCTCTCTGTCTCTCTCTCTCTCTCTCTCTCTCTCTCTCTCTCTATCTATATATATATATATATATATATATATATATATATATATATATATATATATATATATATATATATATATATATATATATTACATTGGCACCTTGCCGTCTTGACAGACGATAGTTTGTGCTTTAAAAAGGCGTAATAACTTTTAACTATGGCGGTAGCGAGTGTGACTGATAAGGCCAATTTGCGCTGTAAATGTCCGTTCACAGTGGGTGCATGTGAACACGTGGTCATTTCCACCATCATGCACCATCTTACGTCTCAAACGCTTGGTGTGTGACTTTTCTGCAATAATTTTCTCCTTTGACTTTATTCCATTTCTGATATTTGCCCTCCATGCAACACGTTCAGCGGCGACTTGCTCCCAATGTGCATTATCAATGCCTGTATCAATCATGTCCCGCTTACACACATCTTTGTATCGTAGTAGAGGGCGACCCTGAGATCTCTTACCCATCTGTAATTCACCAAAAAAGATATCCTTTGGTATTCTACCATCATCCATCCGCCTAAGATGTCCTATCCATCTAAGTCTACGAAGACTGAGCATGGAATAAACTATATATATATATATATATATATATATATATATATATATATATATATATATATATATATATATATATATATATATATATATATATATATATATATCTTATATATAAAAGGCGATCTCCGTCTGTCTGTATGTCCGTATGTCCTTTATGCGCTCGCGAATGTCCCATCCGATTGAGATGAAATTTTCTACACGTCTTCCTTTCATTCCAGCGCAGCCCACTGTCATATTTTTTTAGTGTGAAATCGGCTGCTTACTGAATATTATTTAATTTTCCATTTTTCATTATAATTTATATACAGCGAGGGGACCTAACTCTGTAAAAAGTTATTTCAAGGGGCATAACTTTTAATAACTTTTCTGTATAACTTATAGTCATATTGTTGCATCGTTTTCAAAGATTTATAAACTCTTTGTCCATAGTTATGTACCGGCATATGAGTTATAATAAATAATGATACAATCTTTAAGGCATTTTCAAAGTTTTTCATAAAAATAATGCACAATGCATAACATTGTAACTCATCTTTTTATGCTTAAGAAGTTACTGTAGTCATGCAGGGTGATTAGAAAGAGTTTTCATTAAAAATAATGGATGGTGTTGTGGAAGGACATTCTTTTAAGTTACTTTTTTTGTTGTATGAATTTAATGAGACGCTACCCGCCTGGAGCTGAGGCGAAGCCACGCCGGGTCAGATAGATAGACAGACCCACCTTTTCGCTGCAAGTTATGTACAGGCATATGCGTTAAAATCCTCCTCCTCCTCCTCTCCCCTCCTCCTCCTTCTACCCTCTTCCTCTTCCCCTCCCCCTCCCTCCTCCCTCGCCCTCATCCTCCTCCCTCTTTCTCCTCCTCCTCCTTCCTCCTCCTCCTCCCTCCTTCTCCCTCGTTCCTCCTACCTCCTCGCCCTCCTAATCACTCCTCTTCCTTCCTCCTCCCTTCTCCTCCTCTCTCCTCCCACTCCCTCCTCCTCCCTCCTTCTAATTCTACACGTCCTCCCCCTCATCCCTCCTCCTCCCTCCTCCCCTTCCTCCCTCCTCCCCCCTCTCCTCCTCCCTCACTCCTCATCCCTCCTCCCTCCCTTCTCCTCCTCCCTCCTCATCCTCTCTCCTCCTCCCTCCTCCTCCCTCTACCTCCTCCCTCCACATCCCTCCTCCTCCTCCCTCTTCCTTCTCCTCCCTCCTCCTTCCTCCTCCTCCTCCCCCTCCTCCTCCTGCGTTCTTCTCCTCCCTCCTTCTCATCCTTATCCTTCATCCTCCTTCCTCCTCCTCCTCCCTCTTCCTCTTCCTACCTCCTCGCCCTCCTCCCTCCTCCTAATCACTACTCCGCTTCCTTCCTCCTCCCCTCTCCTCCTCCTCCTCCCTCCTCCTCCTACATCCTCCTCCTCATACCCTCCTCCTCCCTCCTCCTCCTTCTCCTCCCTTTGTCTCCCTCCTCCACCTACCTCCTCCTCCTCTTACTCCTCCCTCCTCCTCCCTCTCCTCCGCCCTCCTCATCCCTCTCCTCCTCCCTCCTCATCCCTCCTCCTCCCTTCTCCTCCTCTCTCCTCATCCTCTCGCCCCCTCCCTCCTCCTCCTCCCTCTCTACCTCCTCCCTCCTCCTCCCTCCTCCTCCCTCCTCCTCCTCCCTCCACATCCCTCCTCCTCCTCCCTCTTCCTCCTCCTCCCCTTCTCATCCTCCCTCCTCCTCCCCCTCCTTCTCCTCCCTCCTCCTCCCTCTTCTCCTCCCTCTACCTCCTCCCTCCTCCTCCCTCCTCCTCCCTCCACCTCCTCCCGCCTCCTCCTCCTCCCTCCTCCTCCCTCATCCTCTATCTCCCTCCTTCTCCCTCTCCTCCTCCCTCCTCCTCCTCCCCCTCATCCTGCGTTCTTCTCCTCCCTCATGCTCCCTCCTCCTTCTCCTTCCTCCTCCCTCTTCCTCCTCCCTCCTCCTCCCTCTTCATCCTTCTTCCTCCTCCTCCCTACTCCTCCCCCCATCCTCCTTCCTCCCTCCTCCTCCCTTCTACTCCTCTCTTCTTCCTCCTCCTCCCTCCTCCATCCTTCCCACCTCCTCCTCCCTCTTCCTCCTCCCTCCTCCTCCTCCTTCCTCCTCCCTCCTTCTCCTCCCTCCTCCTTCTTCTTCTCTCCTCCTCCTCTCTCCTCCTCCTCCCTCTACCGCCTCCCTCCTCCTCCCTCCTCCTTCCTCCTCCTCCCTCCTCCTCCCTCCTCCTCCTCTCTCCTCCTCTTAATCCCTCCTCCTCCCTCCTATTCCTCCCTACTCCTACTCCTCCCTCCTCTTCCCTCCTCCTCCTCTCTCCGCCTATCTCTTCCTCCCTCCTCCTCCTCTCCTCTTCCCCCTCCCAGCTCCTACTCCTCCTTTTTCTTCTTCTGCTGCTGCTGCTGCCGCCGCTCCATTTACCCAAGTTAATTGTTGGGGAAGATGTAAAGACCTTTCAAGTGCTCTTTCTAATGCCTTTTGTAAGTTGATCTTCGTTTATCTAGGTTGTTCTAACTGCAACCAATAAATGATTAGACAGACAGGCAGACAGACAGACAGACAGAGAGGGAGGGAGAGACAGACAGACAGACAGACAGACAGACAGACAGACAGACAGACAGACAGACAGACAGGCGGAAACGGAAACTTATATGACTACTTATATGAATTAAATTAGATGCTCCCCATCAGGGGCTGGGCGAAGCCGGGCAGGTTCAGGCAGACAGATAGACAGACAGATAGACAGACAGACAGACAGATAGACAGTCGGGAACGGGAACTTATATGACTACTTATATGAATTAAATGAGATGCTCCACACCAGGAACTGGGCGATGCCGGGCCGGGTCAGACAGACAGACAGACAGACAGATAGTCGGTAACGGGAACGAGAACTTATATGACTACTTAAATGAATTAAATGAGATGCTCCCCACCAGGGACTGGGCGAAGCCGGGCCTGGTCAGCTAATATATATATATATATATATATATATATATATATATATATATATATATATATATATATATATATATATATATATATATATATATACTGTTGATGAAGGGGGAGGGGGAAAGTACATAGTTCCCTCTTTAGAGATGCGAAATCATTTATCATTTGTTTCAATACTGATGGGCCAGAAACTGCAGAACAGGTAGACCTAAGAACAGCACTCAATAGATGATGCCAGAAATCCAAAAGGGTTGTAATACAATAGATCTCTTTACATTGCAACATACATGAAAATGAAGAGGCTGACAGACTGACAAAGGAAAGTGGGAGGCTACCTCAACTTGACAAAGACGTAACCTGTAATAAGGCCAGAAGATTTAAAAGAAGCAATTTTAGAACTAAGTGGGAATAAGTGCATCCAGGCCACCAGAAAGCTGATGTATATTGCAAACTTTACCGAAGAGAACAAATAACAATGGTAGGACTTTACACAGAACACAGCTGGCTGAAATACAAAATGTTCAGTAAACTAACTAAAGAAGATATTGATGAATTTAACTGTGGAACGGCTAAAACGACAGCTAAACATGTGTTGCGCGAGTGTCCACTACATGTAGAAGAGGGACAACTATTGTGGGATACTCTCACCCCATCTGAGAACAAACTTTATGGGGGTGTCAAGAAACTCAAGCTGACAGCTGCCTTCTTTAGGTTCAATCATCTTGACATCTTCATGAGTAATAATAAGACGCATCTAGTAGTTTTCTGTTTCCTGAATTCAACGCTTCTTCTTTCTTAAAGTCGCTTAAAAGTCGACAAGGTCGACTTAATTGCACCGGGTTTTCCCCGTATGGCTCATGTCTCTTTCCGCATCGCAGAAAGCGTCACACAAAGCACGAACTCCGTAGCTCCAGCGACGACCCTCATTAGTCTCTGAAAAACAGGTACCTGAGAATCGAAGGACGTGGCCCGGAATCGAACCCACAACCTTCGGAGTCCGAGACAGATGGCCACTTCGCCACGGAGACTCCCAAAGACTCCCTTCTTTTTTCTGTTCCCCCTCTCTTCTTTCCCTCTTCCCTCTTTCTTCTGTAACTAAATAAGAAGGTATCAAAACTCAGGGCACGCAATCTGTAGCCCTGGCGATAATTCTTCTTGTGTTTATCTTATCATTGGCAGTTGGGATAAATTAGGAATAATGGGTCATCCTGGTAGAACCTACCTGCCTGCCAGGGAAGAGGCCCGGGAACGTCATGAGGACGTCCACACGTTAGATAATTCTCCCACACACTAGATGTTCCACGTTAAAGACCATTTAGCCCTTGGACATCCCTTCCCCAGCACGTGAGTCCACCTTGAACCTAGGGATTGATATCAGAGTTGCCCATTTATTAGAGGGACTGTCATTAGCAGCTTACAGGCGTTTACGGCGTCAATAGTTCGATCACTTCTAGTTTTAAAATGCACTCCATAATATAATGACATCGAAATCGTACGCAAACACAGGAGTGTGTTTTCCTTGTCGAATAATATAACCGTTAAACAGCTAAACATTTGCTGTAAGTGTGCAGCATCATGCAAACAGTGACAATCATTTTGACACACACCGCTCTACTTGAGGACACACTCTTTCAGATGTCAACAAACTCAAGCTGACTGCTGCTTTCTTGAATATAGCTCTGCTGACATCTGAAGGTGTGCGAATAAGAAGAAACACACAATTTTACGGATGTATCCGACAAAAACATGCGAGCAACACATTCGTATCCACAATCGCTGTCTTGCTAAAATAATTTTAGATTATGTTAGTTAGGTAGTTACTTAGTTACTTAGTTAGTTAGTTAACTAGTTAGTTAGTTAGTTAACTAGTTATTTAGTTAGTCGCTGTTCCAACTTCATCACAAAGGGTCGCCCCATAATGCTCCGTTCCTGTGCCAGTGAATATCACACAAAATGTTTGTAAAAAATTCAAGTTTACATTATACCAACGGCAAATCAACATCCTCGACAATGCACATGTTAACAACGACAACAATGCAACAGCAGAAACAACAACAATCCACCAACCTGTGCTCCAGACCCAGGACAAACTGTGCTAATAGATGTCCATTCCCGATGCTTGACCAGGTCAGGGTTGTGATCTTTCAGCGCCTGGGCATGGTTTTTCTTCATGCGGTGTGCGATGGCATCCCATGTTTTTCTTCGACGATGTTCATTATATCGAGGATATGTGGGCGCTTGTTTAATCAATCGTTTATTTTCTTGAGGATCAAAACCTGTTGAGTTTGCCCCCGCTTGAGAACCGAGCCCACTCTCTCTCCCGTTTGTAATCTCCACTTGGATGTTGTCCGAATAGAACGATACACGGGGTTCTGTCGAGGATACCAAGTGCGGAGTTGCAAGTTCATCACTGGATTTCTGATTCCGATTGCTGTCATTTTGACTGATATGATTGGTTTGCTCAGACACGTAGTCTGTGACGTTAGGCTGGACACTGGGGTCTTGGTTGTCATCAGCGCTAGATTTTCTTTTCTTAAACGGACCAAACTGGACAGTCTTCCTGGGAGACAATGCGTGGAGTTTGTCCGTGAAAGGTGAGAGTAATGGCTCATGCTGGCTTAAATTGCCATCATCATTTTCAAACACATCATCTTCAATTTCGTCGATCCGGTTGATCTGCTTTTCATTCTGGATTGCCTCTTTTCCAGAAGAATGGTCCCAATTCAGACGTGATCTGAGGTCACCTTCTGTGGTCGGATTTTCTGTTTTATGTGAACTTTCCATTGTGCTAGCTCCGATCAGAAATGGTTTAACATAGTTGTGTCTTTGAGTCCGTGAAAACTGACTGTCTTCAGCCGATATGCAGACGAAATATCCGTCTCCTTATTATTACCAAACGGGACAGTTTTCTTCTCTGAGATCCCTCATCTTTAATGGAATGCGAGAAAGCACAAATGACCCATTTCCGTATTAATTAATTTTCTTCAATGATATTTGCGAATACATAAATGACACATTTCTGGAGTTTTCTTTTTAACAGCAGAGAATACACAAATAATACTTCTCGGTGTTAAATGTTTTCATTACTTTGATAGACAATGCATAGACGATGTATCTGTATCCCTTACTATCACATAGGCTGACGTGGGCAGCTTGTGAGATGGAAATATCTCTACTTTACCTTGACCTGTCTATTCACGGAGCACCCCGACTGGACTCGCGCATGGAACATGTCAAGGTTATAACAACACGCATGCTCTATTTTAACGTTTATATACATAGTAAGTTACCGCGCGTTGATTAATGACTACGTACAAGATCCGGACACTGTTTGTTTTCTTACGCGAAGTATATGATAGGCGGAGTAATCAACAGGACGTAACAACTTAGTGATTTACTTGTAATGGAATCATTTGAGACAAGATAAACTGCTTGGGTGTATTCATTTATGAACGTAAAGTAAGCAGCTTCGTACATCGCTAACTAACTTGGGAAAGAGCCCGGAAGAAAACAGAAAACAATAGATCTGCACATTCTAAGACATCCACAGAGAGTCCGCTCATTTGTAAGGTTTCCTTCAGGTGTCTGGTCTGGGCAGACATCGGTGACCACAACTCTCCTATTCTCTCGGCTGTGTGATATTTTGATAAAGCTGGTGTTGTTTATATTATTTGTTGTCCAACTGTTTTCCGGATATACTTTTCACTGACTTTCTCCCGCCTGTTTTGTCCAGTATTTTCCCAAATAAGCCACTTTCTCCGTTCGACTCCTTCTGCTGATTTGACCTAACATTTAATTTTCTTTGTCTTAATTGTTTTGATGAACGAGTTTATATCAACCGCAAATCTCTGTACATCAGCTTTTGTTTTATTCTCAGTCCATTCGGTGCTCAACATTCTTCTCAATAACCACATATCTTTTGCCTCAAGTTTTTTTTTCCACCATTGTATCACCCGTTGTCTAGCATTGACACCCATACAGAAGAACAGACCACAGACAAACCGCCCTTAAAGGGATGTATGGACTTGTGAAAGATGTAAGTTACTTACAGTAACAAATTTAAAACAAAAATTAAAAATTCCGAAAACCCCATCTTTTCAGAATACAAGAAGAAAAAGCAAAGGATGCAAGAACGACCTGGCGCTACGAGATATGGATTTCCGCTGTACACAGAGTGCTGATTGGTTTATAAAAATATGTGGCACCGTTTGCCCAATGCGCCCTTAGCTGTAAAATAAGTCCTTTACTTTAGTTACTATACATAACTCCACGAGACATGATTCTCTCTGGAATCTGACCATCGCAATGTTCTGTCAGTGTCTGGCTATCAACATGTTAAAATGTGTGGGTTTAAAATAACGACACATTTGGAGTATTTCACTTTCTGGTGAAATACAAATTCTGTGTTAGCAAATGTAAAAGTATTCAATTTATACTACAGAAACAAATGAGAAGTATAGTGAGGCCGTCAGAAAGCTGATGAATGTTATCTAACTCCACAGAAATGATAAAGTTAATATCTTCATATTCGGCACAACAAATACAGCCAGAAATATACTTCGCTTAAAACAAGCGAAAGATAAAACTAGCGATGAATGTACATGTGTGAAGTATTTGATGCAAGAGTCGCCAACAGAAGAAGTACAGAGAAAGTGATTTCAATCAGTCTTCCGTTACACTACACACACAAGAAGATCCAACAACGAAGCTGACTGCTGCTACCAAAGATAATACCAAGACACTAAACTTTCCTTTAAATGAAATAATAATCTTCTTCTTCTTCCCTCTTCACTCTTCCTTCTTCTTCTTCTTCTTCTTCTTCTTCTTCTTCTTCTTCTTCTTCTTCTTCTTCTTCTTCTTCTTCTTCTTCTTCTTCTTCTTCTTCTTCTTCTTCTTCTTCTTCTTCTTCTGCTTCTTCCTCTTCTTCTGCTTCTGCTTCTTCCTCTTCCTCTTCTTCTGCCTCTTCCTCTTCCTCTTCCTCTTCATCCTTCTTCTTCTTCTTCTTCTTCTTCTTCTTCTTCTTCTTCTTCTTCTTCTTCTTCTTCTTCTTCTTCTTCTTCTTCTTCTTCTTCTTCTTCTTCTTCTTCTTCTTCTTCTTCTTCTTCTTCTTCTTCTTCTTCTTCTTCTTCTTCAGCATTCCGAGCCATTGAGGTTCTTTGCTGCAGATACAAGCCGTCTCCATTCGTCTCTCTGGTTGACCTTCTCTTGTCAGTCGCTGATTCCAAGTGCTTGTAGGTCTGTATATATATTATCTCTCCACCGTCTTCTTGGTCTACCTCGGGGTCTACGGTCATTTATTTCCTGAGTGTAAGCGAGTTTTGTTTCCCTATTATCATCCATTCTTTCTATATGCCCCATCCATTACAGTCTATTAGCCTTCATGATACCAGTGATTAGCGGGTACTTAAACAGATCATAAATGTCTTTGTTGCTTCTTCTTTTCCACTCTCCACTTTGTGTATCCCTAATGGGCCCAAAGATGCGTCTTAAAACTTTGTTCTCAAAGGTTTGTAGCAAGGTTTCGCCTCCTTTAGTTGTACTCCAGGTTTCAGAGCCATACAGCACAACTGGTCTAATCAGTGTTTTGTATATTGTGATCTTGGTGTTACGAGATAGCGCATTTGAAATGGTTTATCTTAAACAATAAAACTTATTTTAAATTTTAATTTCTTGCAGAAACATGCGCTAATGTATTTTTGCTATTTTGTGTTACAGAAAGCTTACGTACGGACAAGAGGGCCGACTTCATTACACCATATTCTGTTCTAGATGGCTCGGCATTCTATCCACAGAGATGTCTGTCGACAGTCTCACAGAGCACGAATTCCATAGATCCAAAGAGGCCTAGGATACATCGCACTTGTGAACTTTCTAGAATATTTCAAGACTTAGCACTTCGTAGCCCAACTTAGTGTTTACGTGGAACTTCCTTGATGGCTTCTTACACATGTGGTCCACATTGTCTAAGTGGGGCTTCCTTGATGGCTTGTTACATACGTGGTCCACAGCGTTTTTGTGGAACTTCCTTGATGGCTTGTTGCACATGTGGTCCACAGTATTTACGTGGGACTCCCTTGATGGCTTGTTGCACATGTGGTCCACAGTGTTTACGTGGGACTTTCTTCATGGCTTGTTGCACATGTGGTCCACAGTGTTTGCGTGGGACCCCCTTGATGGCTTGTTGCACATGAGGTCCACAGAAGCAAGACATGTGTTGCTCTGTGCCCACAAAGACGTTGGACACTTCGAGAACAAATGTTTCTTACACTTCACAGCTCGGTGTCTGCGGCCTTGTGGTCGTGAACGCAGTTTCATAATACATACACACCGTGTTCAAAATCAGCCTATTGCGATTTTGGAACATATCGCTTTGAGTTATTAACAATGGAAGGGGTGTCTGCAGTTCAGGAGCAATGGTAAACTTCTTATAGTCCATGTCGCATAGTGTTGGTGATCATGGTAGTCCTCAACCTTCTGTCGTATGTACTGCCAATCTTCTTTTAGTCCATATCGTGTGGCGTTGGTGATCATGTCTCCCCTCAGCCTTCTGTCTCGTATACTGCCAATCTTTTATAGCGCTTTTATAGCCCATGTCACGTGGCGATGGTGATCTTGTCTTTCATCGGCCTTCTGTCTCCTGTACTGCCAATCTTCTTATAGTTCATGTTGTGTTGAGTTGGTGACCATGTCTGTCCTCAACCTTCTGTCTCCTGTACTGCCAATCTTCTCATAGTCCATGTCGTGTGGTGTTGGTGATCATGTCTGTCCTCAGCCCTCTGTCTCCTTGGCTGCCAATAATTTCTGATACCGATGTTCCTCCATGGCATGACGCCAAACTGTTCATCAGCTTCTCTCTTTGTATCCCATCGCCTCTGCTCCCCTCCAAATTTCCTGTTGTGCTGACGTACTTTAGTTTTCCCCTTCTCTTCACACACCCAAAGAATATTGACTGTATTCTTCTGATGCGAGTAATTGGTTCTCTTTGTGAGTTAGGTTATTTAAAGTTATCTTAATTGCTCTTTCTGTCCATCCAAGGTGTTCTCACTATTCTTCTATAAAAGCACATTTTTGTAGCTTCAACATAATTCTTCACCTCTCTTCTAATTGTCCATGATTCGATTCTGTACATCCGGACTGACTCAATATAGCTCTTAAACACTCTTTTCCTTTTCCCCCTCGACAAAGATAAATTGCTGAAAATCTTCTTCATCTGGTGAAATGCTGCCATTGCTTGGACTCGTGTACATTTGAATTCCTTTGGACATTTTCAATCTGCTGTTATTGAAGTATAAAGTATCAAAATATTTAAATACGTTGACTTGATTCAGATAGAGGTTCCATTCATTTTGATGCTTATTTCGTAGGCAACTTTTCTTTGGAAAAATTACTCCCCTTTTTCTGTTATTTAGACTGAGTCCTTTGTGTTGACCTTCTGTAGCAACTATATCTATAATTTCTTGTAACTGAGTTTCATTTTCAGCAATCAAAACTGAGTCGTCAGGGTAACGCGCGTTGTTCACATTATGCCCAACAACAGATATTCTGTATGCCTTCTTTGGATCTTACTTTTTTTTTTTTTTTTTTTTTGCTGTACAAATTGAACAGATTGTGTAATGGCAAACTACTGAACTTAAAGTTACGTAGAAATAACAAACAGCCAATAAATACTAGGGATGGTTGTGACGTTCTGTAAAAGTTACGTAACTAACCTAACATCTGGCAGACTCAAGTTACAAAACAGAATGACGTAATCAAAATCATACAACGCCGGAACTTCCCACATGTTAACAAAGGTATTGTTTCAAGCGAAAGAAAAGGTTAAGATGGTGAAGCGCGTTTGCTATGTGGCTTAAAGTATATAACTGTAAGCTTCCATTTGATGTCTACGACACCGAGAGATAAACAAACAAATGAGTACATTTATCCATAAACACATTGTATAGTATTGTAGCGATAGAAATCTATTATTAGTGTATTGTAATATCACTCACGGAAAGGCTGGCATAAACAACTAACACAAGAATAGTTCCTTTAAAAGCCCGGAAGGAATCAAACGATGAACATATCCAGTAATTAATTGCTTATGGAATATATTATAGCAAGAACTGCTACACTGTCAGACACCGGATTAATAATAATCATATAGTGAGAACACGATTAAATGAATAACAAAGCAATAAACACATTTCCTGGCTAGTAATGAAAGACGTCCCCAACACTTCATACATTGTGGAACTATTCTTCACGATTGTTAAAAGCGACACTAAGTCATAACACACAACTGCTACTACAGTACTAATTGTGTCCTCGTTTTCAGACTGATTCTCCTTTCTAAAGCAATGTAGCTTGAGCTATGTTCAGCCTCCTACACAATAGAAAACACTTATAATTATCCAAGTTAAGAGCCGCGTGTAGTTGTACTTACTGTGTTTGTCAATACTGCCTTCTGCTGTGGCAGAATTAAACAAGCTAAGGCTGTTATGTGGGACAGTTTTTTAAAACAAAAGCCTCATATAGTTATGACATATCCTGACACAGGTACCCGTGCTTAGGTATTAATTTATGGCATACGTTCAATGCGTAACCGTGTTAGTTGTTTACCACTGTGCAACAGGAGTCTTAAAAATGCGTTTGAAAAATTGTTCTGGATGAGTTAAGATAGAAGCGTGCTCGGCCAGCAGTTATTATTCTGTTCATTTCAGTTCAGATTAACCTCAGTGCACGCTGGACATTCCCTAATGAGCTCTCGCCCTCTTCGTAGTAAACTCATTGGCGTCTAGCGACTATCAGTGCCCGTCCCATGATTATTAACAAACCCCACACTCGGTGTGCGGTTCCCTCCTCACAATACCGATCCAAATGCCTACATTCTGAATGTTCTGTATTTTCCTGAAAACTTCTTCTGCTGCGTTCATCCGGAGGTTTTTTTCCCTCTTTTTCGGACGTGATTGCATTGTGCCTGTTTACAACAGAGCTGCGTTCTTGCACCGTTAAGCCGGCACATCCGACGTCTGCGGGCATTTGTTGACCGGGTTAACCTTCCCGGGCTACTGAAAAAACAACACTATACAAGGAACACAAAGAAACTTCAACCCAACCGTGCCTAGAAGCAAGACTTCTTGCTAAGTCGCAGTTGAAAAAAAAAACACGAACAAAGAACATCTTTAAAGGGTTCTTATTTTCAAAATGAGCGTGTTATGCTAAGAGCAGCCTGAAGTAGCTTCAACAATGTCTGTTGGAAGTAGGTTAAGATACATGTGGTGTAAAGTAAACTAAGAATGAACACTAATGCACTGGTTATAGCGGTTATTTAGTTGTCTATTTACTGTTTCGTTGTCGTTCACGGACCAACGATGCAGCAAATGAACAAATGGATGCAGGCGGTTCTCACAGCTTGAGTATTCGCGTCAGTGTCGGTGCAGCAGAAGAGAAAAGGTTAATAGCGAGACTTCATTGCACCGGGTTTGACCCAGTTCGGCTCGAACTCTTCCCATAGAACGGTAACCCGCCTCCTGTCTTTAGTACGGCATAAAGCACGAACTCTGTAGCACCAGCCTTGAACCCTGGGCTCTCCTAACGCATGGCATACAACACGGACTCCGTAGCTCCGGCCATGAACCCTGGTGACCTCTTTACCGCAGATGGACACCTCTTCCCCCCTTCCCCCACCCCAAGTGCAGAGCTTACCCAGACTTACATGCACATGTAAATGCTGGTCTATGAAACAGGTAGCATCTCTAGAATCTGGCCAAGAAAGTTGAGATCATGCAGGCCAGGCAAACCTGGTGCCACAATGCCTCCCTGAAGCCGTTTGTGCCGCCGGTTGCAAGACGCGCTTATTTCAGTTCGCGGTAAACGAATCAACATAGTTTTCAGGGCTAGCAATGAGAAAGAAGAAGAACACAATGGCCACACAGAAACAATGAAATCTTTAACGCTACTACAGTGTACAAACTGGCAAAATACTGAGCGTAAACTTATCTAGTAAATCAACCTAGGGTTGGAGTTGATGACCACGTTCTGCAAATGCCATGCAACAGTTTTTTTTTAATTTAAAAAAAAAAGAATTGTATAAATAAGCATGACACCCGGAGGTATTACCAGTACAAACATTTCTTTATTGAAACATTCTGTGTAGTCTCTTCTTCTTTAGGAATACGAATGTTGGACAATGAGTAGAAAATGATGTTGAAAATGAAGGCAGTGAAACTAGTTTTTGAGAAGAATGCTTAGAATATATTAGACAGAGAAGATGACAAACGCTGATATTTTGACTGTTGCATCTGGTACACGATCCCTCATAAAAACAATAAGGAAAGGACACATGAAATATACCGGAGAATATCAACAGAAGAGGCGGAAAGGGGGAAATTAGCCGTATATGGGAAGGCACTCGGAAAAAGAGGCATACGAAGACAGAGACAGATGTAAGTGGACAGTTTAAACAGCTCCGCAAAAATGAATGGTATAAGCAACACCAAGCTCATCAAAATAGACTAGAGTGAGGATTGATTGCCAATGTCCGCTCCAGACCTCGGAGAAGAGGTTTATTGTATACAATCAACATTAATTAATAACACGATATCAGATCTGGTCTTCCACAGAAAACGAAACGCTTCGCAGTAAAGGACGTGTTAATGACTCAATGAAAGAATGTCGAAACTCTAGGAATAAAAACAACTTGCTACAACGGGTCATTTACGTAAGAGTCTAATTTCCAAGATCAGGAATCGCCATGGCGAAAGTAGCCTTTAGCAAGATGAAAAACATTCTGACCAATAAAAAGATGTCAACTGAAACGAGAAAAAGAGTGTTGAGGGGATACATAGAGCCTGTTCTTTTGTATGGATGTGAAACTTGGCCAATGTGCAGTCAAGCTGAAAAACATCTGATGGCTGCAGAAATGTGGTTTCTGAGGAAAATGCAAAGAATACCGTGGACAGATAGAAAAACCAATGACCAAGTACTACAGGAGACAACTGAAAATCGTAAATTGATTAGAGAAATTAGACGTAGACATCCATCCATCCATCATGTGCCATGCCGGTAAGCGTGGGCGGTCATGTTCTGCCATCTCACTCGATCACCAGAGTCGTGGATCAGCTCCGTGTTTCTGTCTCGACCATGCCACAAGGCCAAGCCATCCAGGTACTTGCTTCTAGGTCTTCCCCTTGGTCTGTTCCCCTCGATCTTGCCAGTTGTCCCCAAGTTCTCCAAAAATCAATTCTTCTCATAACATGCCCAAAAAATTGTGACTGTCTACGTCTAATGTCTCTAATCAGTTTACGATCTTCATTTGTTTCTTGAAGGACTTGTTCATTGGTCTTTCTGGCTGTCCATGGTATTCTTTGCTAGACATAGACAGTCAACATTTTTTGGATATGTTATGAGAAGAAATGGATTGGAGAACTTAGTGACAACTGGCAAGATCGAAGGGAACAGACCAAGAGGAAGACCGAGAGGAAAATACCTGGATGGCTTGGCCACATGGCATGGACGAGACAGGAACACTGAGCTGATCCACGACACTGATGATCGAGTGAAGTGGCGAGTCATGACCGTCCACGCTTTTCGGCATGGCACAAGATTGATTGATAATTTCCACCGGAAATACATTTACAGGTAAGAGCGTGAACTTACAGAAGTCAGGCGATAGAATCAGGTAAAAGCGTAGCCGTGAGTATTTCCAAGGTTATGAAAACATGGAAGAAATACACGACTTATAGCCAGCAGCATGTCCAACACAAGGGAGATTGCAGGGGAACAATGATTTCTGGGAACTGGGAAGAAAGATGAGACGATAAAAAAAGTAAACATCGACAGTTGGTCGTGTCTACAATATCGACGATATGTGACAAAAACAGCCTAGTATGTTTGACCCCACACAGAGAGAGAGAGAGAGAGAGAGAGAGAGAGAGAGAGAGAGAGAGAGAGAGAGAGAGAGCGAGAGAGCGAGAGAGAGAGAGGGAGAGAGAGAGAGATAACAAATACTGACACAGTGTACATACCTTTCAACAATGAACTCAAACACGACTAACATACAACACATTGGGATAATAATAATAATAATAATAATAATAATAATAATAATAATAATAATAATAATAATAATAATAATAAATTAAAATAAAGTAAACATGTAAAAAAATAAGCTAAACCACAATACAACGAATCCGAGTTTCGATATTAATAATCTTCTTGGGGAACAACATTAACAGACCTAAACGGA
Organism: Cepaea hortensis; assembly: GCA_963921405.1. NCBI lineage: Eukaryota > Metazoa > Mollusca > Gastropoda > Stylommatophora > Helicidae > Cepaea > Cepaea hortensis. The sequence continues at coordinate 41,212,177 of OY992882.1, forward strand.
ATGCAAAATAAAATTAAAACTGTAAACAAAAAAGTGTGAGTATCGAATGATAATATGTCATTGCGCATCGTCACTCATATCCTGCTGCAACCATCGTGTTGCCTTATCTGTTACACTACTGATAATATTAACTATTACTGTTGACAACTAGCATGAAGATTTCATTGATTTAGTTACAAGATAATACATTTTCATGTGTAAAATTGTTTTCATTTTATGAAAACAAGGAGTGAGAATATATATTTTAGTAGTTCTAAAAAAAAATTGTGAGACGTGGCTTTATCATACGAGCCTACATCCCTGAAAATTTAGTTAGTTACATGTCTACTGCAGGACGTCGCAATCTACCACATCATTTATTGGTTGTTTGTGATTCTTTAGGAAATTTTCCGTTCAGTAATTTGCAATTGCCGGTCTCCCTGGCCAAGAGGTCAGCGGCTTTCTCCATAATCCCGTATACTCTCGTGAGTAATATGACGTGCGTGAGAATCGGTGGCAGTTCTCTCCCAGTCAGTCTCTTTCGGGGTATGTGAGCCGGTCGCTCAGAAAGCAATGGCAAACTACTGAGCGTAATCTTGCCAAGAAATCAACAATCAGCTGAAAGATACTGATGTTGACAGCGATGTCCTGTAAAGGATGTGCGAACAACAAAAAAAGTTCACCATTGATGTTTAAACGGCCCACGTTTATACCATTCTGAAACATCAACGCAATGGGACCTGCTCCCAAATGACCTGCCACTGACGTCTAACCCGGTAGGTGATGATTGTGAACCTGCATTCACGGCTCCTCGCCCATACAGGTCGACAGATCCGGGGCTAGAAACGTCTACTGTACACCAACAAGCACGGGGTGTAACCATCGAGTTACGCAAACGTCAAATTTTCGGGATGGCGTCTGGGGGTCGAGAGTTCAAGGTTTTTCATCTCAGTATTGAAGACAAGAGCAGTGTCGACAAATATGTGTGTCTAGCAATTACGTCACCCCCAACCTCACCACACACACATACGCACGCACGCACGCGCGAACGCGCGCGCGCGTCTGTGCGTGTGTGTGTGTTTTCGTATTTCATGACAACAAAAACAATCAAATACCAAGGTTCTAGGAAAAACTGGTAACGAAAAGAGACAAAGGAAGATGATATGCACAGACAGTGGTACCGGAAAATGTTCTCAGAAGCAAAGGCGGCGGCCGTGGTATTGGCCACATCACCCACCGAGTACTTATCGGTCTAAAATATATGGGGCTAGGGCCAAATACCCACTACACCCTACGGCGTGAAAACAGGATTTGTCCAAAACGTAACACTTCCATAAACAACAACCATAACGGGCTTATATCATTATATATCATTCACATACCTGTAAACAATTATAAACACAGCAATCATAGGATTACTGTAGCGATTTATATTAATCACAGCACTGTGCAACGGTCCATTAAGGTGTTAGCAACGCAGGTAACCGCACGACCTAGCACAATAGTGAACATTTCATACAGCTACCTACATCGTGAGCGCAAACATACACCAGACAAGAGCCCGAAAACAACGCCATATTGAGACCACTTGAGTGGGACAGGGAGAATTAATTTAAGTCAGGCCGCTGTATATCATATTCAGGCTGGCAAACACCGCTCCAGATGTCACAAGGGCTCACGTGAGTTTCGCGCTTGCGTGAGCACATGTAGGCAACCTCCGTGTTGTACCTTGGTAATCGTATTTACCATGTGTGTTATTATGTTGTATAACCGTTGCCGTGTACCATTCTCTATACGTTGCTATCCACATACCAAATCTACTGTCTTATTACTCTAGCCAAATGCTTGCATATTTGCTTAGCAACCCCCCAATCCCCCTCCTTATGTTTAATCCATGCATTCACTTTCGTACCAAATATATCCGCCCATCTTACTCTCCTAACAATCCAAATCTCACCTGTCTATCTGTCACCTTCCAGCTTATCTATGCACTCAGCTGCAAGTCCTTTCCACCCGCATGTCTGTTTGCCCGCCTGTCGGCCTGTCTGTCTGCATATCTACCTACTCAGTCATAAACCAACATATCAGACTACCCACCGTTTCCCCCCTCGCCACCTATTCTCCACAGATTTTTCCATATATTCTGTCCAAATTTCCAAAGAACTCAGTGGCAGTTAATGCATGACAAACATGCGCAATGCATTTAGCAGTGAGACTATAACACTATAAGTGCATCATTTGCCATTACTTTCTGAATGACCAGCACTCACAGCTTGTGGGAATTTAACATAAGGCGGTCTGCTTCCAAATCGCGGGATTATGAATTGCTTCCGCAATCCTTGGCTACAGAGCCTGCCCCGTCTTATAGCATGATACAACATAATGGTTGCCTTCTACTTGTCTGGGTATTCATCATTTTTTTGGTGACACATTTTTGTAGATCCAGATTCCTCCTAGGCTTATTATTCTTCTTTAATAAATAGCATATCTGTGGCCGCCAGTCTCACGCCATTTCATTGCTCCATGACTTGGTATATCACCATCCAGTGACCTGTCTCCCACGTAACTTCTCCCATGTAACATCTCCCAGATACCCTTGCTTGGTATATACGGAGTCAATTATATTAAGAAAACTATCTTTGCATTTTATTTTCATTTATCGGAGCCTTCGCCAAACTAATGCGCCGAGGTTCACATGCATGCTTTTTTTTTTTTTTTTTTAATTCGCATATCCTTTTACAGGACATCGCTGTCAACATCAGCATCTTTCAGCTTATTGTTGATTTCGTGGCAAGATTACGCTCAGTAGTTTGTCATTGCTTTCTCAGCGGCCGGCTCAGTTATCCCGCAAGTCACCAGCGGGGGAAGAACCGCTTCCAGTTCTCGCCCGCTGCGAGACCCTGCGTGGATAAACGGGATTACGGAGAAAGTCGTGTTACCCCTCGGCCAGAGAGACCGGCACATGCATGCTACAAAAGGGAAATACAACCTTACAAACATTAAGAACAGATCAGGTGCCTTCTTCCACCCTTAGGTTGGCAACAACGAATCTCTTGCACGTTCTGTCTCTTGCCATGATTGTACAGACTAAATTCCTCCTCCATTCCATCTTTGAAGTTGCCCTCCCATTGAAACCCATGATGTGCTTCGTCGTGAAGATGTGTTGTCCACTTTCCCATGAAGCATGGTTTTCAGTAGTCTACATCTTTAGTTGGTTCCTAAAAGCTCTTAGAACATCGTGGACCATGATGAAACATAATTTTTTTTCATTCTGAACATGGAAAACTATATCCTCAAATATTGTATATTTTGTTTTGTTTGCTAACTGTGAACTTAAGCGTAGTACATACATATTATACTACTTCCAGTGCACTGGACTGATTTCTGTCTGTTGATTAGCTTTTCCTAATACCAGTGTCCCTCGCCATCAGGTGAACTCACCCCAACTTCAGAGGTAATTGTAATTTACGTCCACAAGCCAAGTTAGAGAAGTCAACATTGTAGTCCCACTGACCGGTGTAGATGTTGAATCTGCTACCTCGGCATCCGAACACCGGATGTTTAATTCATGAACAGTATACTGTCTCGGCATCCACACACCGGATGTTTAACTCATGAACAGTATACTGTCTCGGCATCCGCACACCGGATGTTTAATTCATGAACAGTATACTGTCTCGGCATCCACACACCGGATGTTTAATTCATGAACAGTATACTGTCTCGGCATCCACACACCGGATGTTTAACTCATGAACAGTATACTGTCTCGGCATCCGCACACCGGATGTTTAACTCATGAACAGTATACTGTCTCGGCATCCGCACACCGGATGTTTAATTCATGAACAGTATACTGTCTCGGCATCCGCACACCGGATGTTTAACTCATGAACAGTATACTGAGTCGGAAACGAAATAATCTGGCTACATAAAACTTCGCAGTGGTTTGAAAGCAACGGTGATGGAAGGCGTGGTTCACGGAAGTAGCGGCAGTGGCCGACCGATAGATCATGCAGAGGTCGTCGACGTGGAACGCTATATGACTCATGACACCATGTCACTACGGTTAGTTGTCAGATCATTTTACCACGTCCTACCATAAGCTGACAAACTGGTCAAATAGTCCAACGATTCGACGTGTCCCTTCCGTCGAATGAAGCAGGCATTCGAACACGTACTGTCATCAAGGTAGCACTTGCGGAAGATTGATTAACAGTGGCGTCACAATAAAATACTCTAAGCTGGAGGTCATGGTGGATGTAGCAAGAATGCAAGCGACAGTGGACCACTGCCAGGGCTGAGCAGATTTCTTCCTTAGAGATGGACAGAAACTGGAGGGTAGAGATGATTTCTCTGCAAACTCGCCGTCCATCATCGAAGACGCGGAAGAAGATTGGGAGCTGGCGGTGGACCTAATAGGCCAAGGCAGATACCCTGAAGAAATCATGGGTTTTCAGAAAAGGCCATACATTGTTGTGCACTCCTCAACGACAAGATGGCTAACGCTGTTCGAGCCGATTGTCCTGTACAAATCGAGAATCGAGGCGGAGCACACCTTCAAGATGGGAAAAGTACAGCGACATGGTCGCCAGTCTGAAACAGAATGGATATAATAAAGTCAGGCTATTCGCCGTAATGGTAGGATCAAGAGGTCTGCTTTCCAACTCCAAGCACGATGTGCTTTAAGCAGCCGGGTCTAAAGAGATAGACAAGAACTCGGACACTAAAGCGACTGGCCGAGGTTGCAGAGGAGGCCTAATGTAGGCTATGAACAATCAGAGCGATGCGTGGGACAAATCGAACAGCAACATGGTCCATGTCTCTGCTTGGAAAGCTAATCTCTCAACCAAGACCGAAACAACCTTCACGGTTTCGTGCCGACCAAATAGCTGCCTTGACAAGTAAGAACAGTGCACTTGAGGACTCTACGGAATGGCAGACAGGCCGCAGCATAGATATCACGAAGTTCATTCAAAGTCCAAATTCTGTAGCCAAGCGGCAACAACAATCGCCGCCGCTGGTTCAAGACTTCTTAGGAAGACCGTGATCCGCGGCAAAGTCAAAGCTTCCATGGATTTTTTCACCTGCTTACTAATTGTCTAGGATTCGCAGTCGCATGTTAAAACTGGTGTTATGTAACATGCAAGCATGCAGAGTTTATATTACCAGAAAGACACGCCTACTGCACTTGTAGCTATGCTAAGAACTTATTCAACTAATGGGCTCATTGAAGCGATACCGTAGCCTGGTTTTGAACGCGGTGTCTGATCACATAGCCATAAAGCCCAAACTTCCTCGAGGCTAAGCTGGCAAATTTCAATAAGACACACATCGAGTAGTTGTGTATGGTTTCCTAATTCCCATCATAGAAAAACTGGCAGTAAAAAAAAAAAAAAACAGCATAGGAAAATTCAGCACAGAAAACAGGAAGTTGTAAATATCGCCCCAAGCCAGCCAGCTTGCCACTTAATATATAATATTATAAAACAAACAGCTAATATATGTTTTATGGTGAGGGTTATCTCTACAATCATTGTTTCACCTGCGAGGGTTGGCGGAGAACTTGTCGGGTCGGGTTTTCCCGTTTTCATGGTTATTTGCTTGGTGAATCATCCGAGTCTGGTGTATTGATGATCAAGTGGTTTGAGTCCAGAAAAGAGCTTACATCTTTCGAATGAGGTTGATGAAGGCACTTTCCTCGTTACTCGGCGCTAAAGTGCCATCGGGACAGTGACGGAGAGCTCTCCTTCCACTCTCCAAGCTCAGAACCAGTGGGTGTGCAAGAGCAGTACGGGAAATTAACATCTGCGGAGAGGCTTATTAAGATGTCATCATCTAATCACATACGGACTGGCGGGGGTTAGGCCAAGGCTGGTTATGTTTCTACCACACGACTTAAGTGTGTCTCTTGACCAGACTATCAATCTAATGTATTTCCAGCCGGTATAATTAATCGTCACCGCCAACGATCCAAACATATCCCCACCTAATCATAATTGGGCCCCAAACTTTAGGTGTTTCTTCAGCTAACCTCTCGAGTGGACAATGTAGTGCAAAGAATACACCATCGACTTAAAATAGCAGTGAATGAACATTTCTTCCCTGCTGAACCAATGGTCAAATATAAAATCTCCCGGATACCTACTCTATCTGTGAAAGCACTATTGTCTCCTTACATCATATCTATCTGTATTTATTAATTCCAGTGTAATTTCTAAGTAATTTACATAGGCAGAACGGTACGACAATTAGCAAATCGAGTAACAGAACATATACCAATATGGGTAGAAAAGACAGTCAATCAGTCTTCATGAATCCCCGTGTAGTCAAAAGGCTAATCAACTCAAGGCTCTGCCATCTCTCAGCCACTGTTAAATTACGGTCATAAAGTTAACAAAATACTGTATCAGGCAGACAATAAACGATTGCTCAGATAGACCGAAGCGTTAGCAATTAGGCTGTTCCAACCAATCTTTTGCAGACAGAGAGACTTGGGATAACAGTGTCACTGATTACACGTTTTAAATATTTCAAGCTTTATTCACTTCATATGATCTATAACACTGCAAGCAGTATGCACATGACGAGATACAACGCAAATATGCCAGGCAATAAATCATGAAACCTATATTTTGTAGCTTCTGTGATTAGACTCCACCCAGTGCCTAATGGCATAGTTTTCGTATTATTGCGATTATATCCTGGACTGAGTTTAGTTGAATTTATATGAAAGGGGTGGGGGGGGGGGGAAAGACCCAAACAGAATAGGAATAGAAACAGTATTGATAAACGACATCACAGTTGGAGAAATAAATAATTTAATCCCATAACCAGAAATAACACTCTGTCAGAGCAAGGGCGGGGAACGTCCGGCTAGCGGGCCCTGTAAAGCCAGCGAAATGCTTCGGTATAGCCCTGGCTAGGCAACCGGAGGCTGGAATCGAAATTCATTAAATCATCATTAAACGTTAGATAAGCAATTATGCATTTCTTACGTTGAGAAGACGTGCATTGAAAAATGCGTCAGTGTGCGGAAAGACTTAATGCTGGAGCAGTTATTTTGAAAACTTACTACGCAAAGAGTCGACTGCGCTCCAAACTGACGGACGGCAACCCAGAAAAGCAGTCGCGTGTAGTCACTTCATTAATACCAGTTAATATCATACGCCTCACTGAAGAGAAACGCTTCCAGCCATCGCAGTATGGGTGAGTTAATTAAATGTTTGACCAAATATCCATCCATCAAGTGCCATGTCGATAAGCGTGGGCGGTCATGTTTTGCCATCTCACTCGATCGCCAGAGTCGTGGATCAGCTCCGTGTTTCTGTCTCGACCATGCCACGTGGCCAAGCTATCCAGGTATTTACTTCTAGGTCTTCCCCTTGGTCTCTTCCCTTCGATCTTGCCAGCTATCACCAAGTTCTTCTCATAACATGCCCAAAAAAGTTTGACTGTCTATGTCTGATGACTCTAATCAGTTTACAATCTTCATTTGTTTCTTGAAACATTTGTTCATTGGTATTTCTGTCTGTCCATTGTATTCTTTGCATTTTCCTCAGAAACCATATTTCCACAGCCATCAGACGTTTTAAAGCTTGACTGCTCATTGTCCATGCTTCACATCCAAACAAAAGTACAGGTTCTATGTAGCACTTCAACACTCTTTTTCAATTGATGACCAAATATAGCAGGCGAGAGAGCATGACAGACAGACAGACAGACAGACAGACAGACAGACAGACAGACAGACAGACAGACAGACAGACAGACAGACAGACAGACAGACAGACAGACAGACAGCCAGCCAGCCAGCCAGCCAGCCAGCCAGCCAGCCAGCCAGCCAGCCAGCCAGCCAGCCAGCCAGCCAGCCAGCCAGCCAGCCAGCCAGCCAGCCAGCCAGCCAGCCAGCCAGACAGACAGACAGACAGACAGACAGACAGACAGACAGACAGACAGACAGACAGACAGACAGACAGACAGACAGACAGACAGACAGACAGACAGACAGACAGACAGACAGACAGACCTAACGAACAAACGAACGAACGAATGAACGAACGAACGAACAAACTTTATTTTCAAAGGGTTAAGAATTGGGCACGCAGGCCCGTCTAACATTCTGCCCTTCTATCACTCTCTTTCATACATTATTTCATTCACACATCATTCAAGGCTAACAGAAAACAGCAACAATAAAAAAAAAGATATGCATTATAGAGGCATGGGCAAAATGCGAACATCAAAACTACACGACACAGTAAAATTAGATAATGGTCTGACACTTGTTATTAGCTATGTGGAATATACTGGCCTACCAAAAGGGGACTGGCTGTTATACTAGGGTTTTGTTATTATTATTATTATCTCTATTATTAAGGGGGAAGATAATCCGTACTGAGGTAGTGTTCGAGTAATTTGCGATTATATGAATAGGGATTGGTGATGTCTTTGATTTCTTGTGGAAGATTGTTCCACAGCTGAGCTGCAGAGTACGTTAAGCTTGTTTTGTATAAGTCAATCCTAGGCTTCGGAATGTGTAATATATTTAAACGTTTACTGAGTCTAGCATTATATTTAAACAATGGCCAAAGGTAATTTGGGGCATTCCGATGCAGGATTTTGTGAATTAGTTTAGCTTTATTGAAAAGCAGGCGTTTGCGGAGTGGTAGTAACTGAAGGCGTTTATACAGGCTAGGATTGTCAGATAAATGTTTGTTATAAATTAGACTCATGGCCCGTTTCTGGAGTGAGTAAAGTCGCTTGGTGTTTGAATTAGAACAACCGTCCCAGATAGTAGAGCAGTAGTCAAAGTGTGTCTGTATATGAGAAGTATAGAATAGTTTCCTTGTGTCCTCATCAAGGAAGTTTTTAATTTTGGCGAGTTGGTAGACTTTTTTCGCTGTTTGTTTAATAAGCGCTTGAACGTGGGAATTAAAGGTTAGGTTTCTATCAATGATTATGCCTAATGTTTTGTGCTCAATTACACTTTCTACTGGCATGTTATCGATGTGAAGTTGAAGTGATGTGTGTGAGCTTAGAGTTTGAAGTCTTTGTCTGGTTGTTAGTAACATTGATTTTGTTTTAGTGATGTTAATTTGCATACGGTTTGAATAGCTCCACCTAACTACATTATTTAATTCTTGTTGTAAAGACGACTCCAATAAAATACAGTTTTCAGCATTTGTGTACACTGTACAGTCGTCTGCAAATAGATCGCAGGACGACGAAAGATGTAAAGGTAGATCGTTAATATATATGGCAAACAATAGAGGGCCAAGAATAGAGCCTTGCGGTACTCCAATATTGAAGGTAGTGGTATGAGACAGACATTTATTATGTGATACTACTTGCTTTCTGTTTGATAGAAAAGATGATATTAGAGTGACTACATTAGGGCCAATTTTCATTGTCTGAAGTTTTTTTAATTAAAATAACATGGTCTATCATATCAAATGCTTTCTTGAAATCAATAAACACAGTTCCACATAGACTGTTGTTTATATTCTGGTGCCAATTTTCTATCATGTTTGTTAGGGCCGTATGGCAAGAATATTTTGGTCGAAATCCTGATTGGTTGTCAACAATAAGCTTGTTGCGAACTAAATACTGTAATGTTACTTTATGGATGTGTTTTTCTAGTGGCTTAGATAGTGATGATAGTAAGGAAATGGGTCTGTAATTGTTCGGGAGATCATTGTCCAATGAACCAGATTTAAGAAGAGGGTACACTTTAGCGATTTTGAGAGCTGATGGAAAGTGACCTTTGATGAGACACTGATTATATACATAGGTTAGTGATATACAGATCACTGGCGCAGCACAACGGAGAATCCGGTTGCTGATTCCATCTAACCCAGATGAGGTTGTGTTTTTTAGGTTACTGAGGTAAGTGAATACCTCAGTGATTGTCATTAGCGGTATGTCGGAAAGAATATCGCCGGAGCATCTATTCTCGCAAAGCGATGACAGTAAAGATAAGTTGCAAGGAGAATTAGGTATTGAAGCCTTCAACTGGTCTATGTCAGTTTGAAAAAAATTACTGAATTGGTCGCATGTAATATGATTTGATGGTAACGAATTTCGGAGGTTACACTTGTTTGTCAAGGTGTTAATTGCCTTCCATATATCCTTACTATTTGTTTTATCCATTACTAAGTTCTTAAAGTAATTTTTCTTTTCCCGTCGTATGGTATATTGAACTTTGTTTCTAAGAGTACGGTATGCGCTGAGATCCCGCTTTTTATGTGCTTTATCCCTGTCTCTCATAATTTGAAGTATTTAAGTATTTCCTGGGTGATCCAAGGTGGCTTGACGTGGTGACAGACAGACAGACAGACAGACAGATAGATAGATAGATAGATAGATAGATAGATAGATAGATAGATAGATAGATAGATAGATAGATAGATAGATAGATAGATAGATAGATAGATAGATAGATAGATAGATAGATAGATAGATAGATAGATAGATAGATAGATAGATAGATAGATAGATAGATAGATAGATAGATAGATAGATAGATAGATAGATAGATAGATAGATAGATAGATAGATAGATAGATAGATAGATAGATAGATAGATAGATAGATAGATAGATAGATAGATAGATAGATAGATAGATAGATAGATAGATAGATAGATAGATAGATATATAGATAGATAGATAGATAGATAGATAGATAGATAGATAGATAGATAGATAGATAGATAGATAGATAGATAGATAGATAGATAGATAGATAGATAGATAGATAGATAGATAGATAGATAGATAGATAGATAGATAGATAGATAGATAGATAGATAGATAGATAGATAGATAGATAGATAGATAGATAGATAGATAGATAGATAGATAGATAGATAGATAGATAGATAGATAGATAGATAGATAGATAGATAGATAGATAGATAGATAGATAGATAGATAGATAGATAGATAGATAGATAGATAGATAGATAGATAGATAGATAGATAGATAGATAGATAGATAGATAGATAGATAGATAGATAGATAGATAGATAGATAGATAGATAGATAGATAGATAGATAGATAGATAGATAGATAGATAGATAGATAGATAGATAGATAGATAGATAGATAGATAGATAGATAGATAGATAGATCCCCGCCAGTGACTGGGCGAAGCCGGGCCGGGTCAGCTAGTTGTTCTATATACTGTGAGATGTTTGATCATTGTTAAGTGTACGGTCATATGTTTGATCAGTGTTCATTGTACTGCCAAATGGTTGATAATTGTTCAATGTACTATGAGATGCCTCATCATTGTTCTATGTACTATCAGATTTTTTATCATTGTTCTATTTACGGTCAAATGTTTGATCATTGTTTAATGTACAATGAGATGTTTAATAATTGTTCAATGTACTGTGAGATGTGTGATTATTGTTCAATGTACGGTCAGATATTTGATCATTGTTCAATGTACTGTGAGATGTTTGATCATTGTTCAATATACTGTGAGATGTTTGCGGATTGTTTAATGTACTATGAGATGTTTGATAATTGTTCAATGCACTATGAGATGTTTGATCGTTGTTCAAAGTACTATGAGATGTCTCATCATTGTTCAATGTACTGTGAGCTGTGTTATTATATGTTTAATGTACGGTGAGCTGTGTTATTATATGTTCAATGTACTGTGAGCTGTGTTATTATATGTTTAATGTACGGTCGGATGTTTCAACATAGTTTTAGTTCAACGTATTGTTCACGGGTTATATCCGTAATGACTTTGTCACTTTCTGTCCTACAACCTCGTGGTGCACTTATAATGGCTTTCCCTTCAATTTACCCACCAGGACAATTTTCGAAAAGGTGACATACCGAAGTATGCTCTCCTCTGGCCCGGTGGTAATGTGTTCGAAAACCCATCAAGGCGGATTTTAAACAATTGACCCGAACTCCCAGGTGACCTAGCCTAAAATTGGTACTAGAAAATGTCGTGGGAAATAAAGGTGGCCAGTTTGATTGCGATCGCATAACCCATCGAGTGCCGATTTGAGCTAGCATTATACAACAATTCTCTCTCTCCCCCCCCCCCCCCCCCCTACTTTCCCAAGAAGAGTACTTATATTATACTTTTTAATGAAGTATTTTACTGTCCTGCCTTGACCTCATTCAGCATTGGTTTCTTTAATCCTAAGGTTTGTAAAACTTGTTTGTTTGTTTCTGCTCCCGCCAGGATAATCCTATGTTTTGCCTATGTAACAACCTATTATCTATAACCTGTCTACTACGAAAAGTCGAAAGATTCAATTGTGCTCAAGCATTGCGTATTCGTTGTACATGTTGAACAATTAGGGTTAGAACTAAATTGTAAGAAGACACCGAATTATGCTCGTCACTACATCCATCATGTGCCATGCCGATAAGCGTGGGCGGTCATCTCACTCGATCACCAGAATCGTGGATCAGCTCCATGTTCCCATGGAGCACCCATTTACGCCGTTTCTCTGATTATCGATAAGACTGCAGTACATGATATTCTTGGCATCTCTAAAGAAGGTAGTTTGCCATTGCTTTCCTCCCTAGCAGTGACCATAATGGTCGATGTCCGTAGCCATTGTCTCCCAAGAAAAGAGATCCTCTGCCTACCGTCGTGAAGCTGGAGACCATAAACTACAACTATCTGTCGGCTGCTCTTCAACTTCATCCACCACCTGCACCCATGGCTTCACGTAATCCTGATCGGGGAGCTAAACGGGTACTCCACCTTGCTCAAGGGTGTCCCGCCACAATGTAATATGTGGGTAAATCGGACTATTTTTAAACAAGTGAATAGTTACAACTATCTCGGAACAGTCATAACATCTTATGCGAGGTGCTTTGGAGAGATTAGAACAAGAATCGTTGTGGTAATGGGAGCCTTTTGCAAGATGGAAAACATCCATCCATCCATTAACTGTCATGCCGATAAGCATGGGTGCTCATGTTTTGCCATCTCATTCGATCACCAAAGTCGTGGATCAGCTCCGTGTTTCTGTCGCCATGCCACGTGGCAAAGCCATCCAGGTATTTACTTCTCGGTATTCCCCTTGGTCTCTTCTCTTCGATCTTGCCAGTTGTCACCAAGTTTTTCAATTAATTTCTTCTCATAACATGCCCAAAAAATTTTGACTGTCTACGTCTTAGTTTAGTTTAGAATGTCTACGTCTAATTTCTCTAATCAGTTTACGATTTTCATTTGTTTCTTGAAGGACTAGTTCATTGGTTTTTCTGTCTGTCCACGATATTCTTTGTATTTTCCTCAGAAACCAAATTTCCATAGCCATCAGATGTTTTTCAGTATGAAAAAAAAATACTGACCAATGAACAGATGTCAATTGCACCGAGAAAAAGAGCGTTGACGTGCTACATAGAACCTGTACTCTTTCGTGGATGTCAAACGTGGGCAATAAGCCGACAAGCTAAAACCATCTAATGGCAGTGCAGATGTGATTTCTGGGATACATGCAAAGAATACCATTGACAGACAGGAAACCAATAAGCAAGTCCTACAAGAAGCAAAATTGAAACTTAAACTCATTAATTGTCAATAAGACGTAGTTAGTCAAAATGTTTTTGGACACGTTATAAGAAGAAATAAATTAGAGAACTTGTCGACAACTGTCAAGGTTAAGGGGAAAATAACAAAAGGAAGACAGAGAAATAAATATATAGATGGACTGGC
>OY992882.1:41230858-41270858 GCA_963921405.1 Cepaea hortensis
ATGAGAAGGGAGCACGAATGGGAATGCCCCGAGTGGTGTCATATCGGTTCTTGACTTAACTCGACTCAACTTCAGTATCCAAAACACTATGTTATTTATGAGACAGTCTTCTTCTGTGTTTAGATCTTCTTGAGTTTATATCTTTTCATGATCAAAGATGCTGTAAACATATTTCTACAACATGCAAGTTCAAACGCTTCAAATGTATTTACAGTGTCTAAGAAGTGGTGCTTGATCAGCATCTGTATGTTACCATAGGGAAAGAGCATGTTCTCAACATGTTGACTTTTATTTGCCTTCTGGCTTTGTGCCAATTGTTCTTCATATAGCTTGATAACTGCGTTGTTATGGCCAGGCCACGTCTGAGTTTAAAAAAAAAAAAATTGATTCAGTGCCGAAGGATAATATATGGCAAAATTGACTTCCCGTGTGAACAGAAGGACGATATATCGCCATACTAGGTTCATCGTACTGTGTGGTTTGTTTCGTGGTATCTTCCGCAGTTTCAATACTCTGGAAATTGAAATTTATGCAAAGATGTTTCTTATATTGAGGACATGATCCTTGGTTCTTTTGCCCTGATTAAAATCTGCTTGTACTTTATTAGTTTCATGTTTGACCTTGCTTGTTATGCCCTTCTTGATGCTTAGAAGAGGAGCTTGCATTGCATTGGCACCTTTCCGTCTTGACAGACGATTGTTTGGTACAGTGTGCTTCAAAAAGGCTTAATAACTACGACCCATGGCGGTGGCGAGTGTGGCTGATAAGGCCAATTCGCGCTGTAAATGTTTGTCCACAGTGGATGCATGTGAAAACATGGCCATTTCCACCATCATGCACCATTTTACATCTCTCACTCTCTTTGTGAGGGATGGAGTTATTGCCTCTCCGTAGCACAAAGCCTGGGTTAAAATATAGAGACCATGTGTTGCCCATGCAGCATGATCCCTCTCTCGGCCTGCCTAGTTCACTCCAGAGGAAAGGTAACACCTATACATCTGGAACAAGACAGAGGAGTTTGCAGGTAAGAATTATCGGACGGATAGTACGACAGTTGTTGCACAAACGCACGTACGCCCGAGCACACACACAAACAGAGAGAGAGGGAGAGAGAGAGAGAGAGAGAGAGAGAGAGAGAGAGAGAGAGAGAGAGAGAGAGAGAAGAGTTAGACACCTACACACAGAGAACACACACAGATTATATATATATATATATATATATATATATATATATATATATATATATATATATATATATATATATATATATATATATATATATATATAATTACGAATTATGCAAGAAATGCATCATCCTTCATCGTATATCGTTTTGTTCTCCCTGCACAACCTGAAAATGTCTCTCAATTCTTGATTCTCTTTCGACTCCCGCAGTGAACCCAACCACGATTTCACCTGGCACCCTTAAGGCGAGTATACACGTTTGAAAACGACTGGTGGATAGCGACTGCAGTAAAAGCAGTAAATTGTATTATTAATTCAGATGGCGTGATTGTTACGCTTCATGTGGATTATACTGTAGCAGGGGATAGCCTTGTGCATGCACGGATAAGTCTGTGGGTGGGGTAGGGGCGAGCTAGACTAGCTTCTGGCTGTCTCCTTTGTATATAACGTTCAAAGATATGAAGGTATGAATAATTGCTATTTATATGGATAAATACCTAGATACAAGGATAACATCAGATGGAAGATGTATGACTGAGATAAATAACAGAATCATCAGGTGCCGTGCCGGCTGGCGTAGGCGTTCATGGCTCTCCACAGATCTCGGTCTTTGGTGTTCTGGATCAACTCTGCTGACGATATTCCTCCATGCCACCGTCTCAATCCGTCCAGCATCATTTCTCTTGGTCTGCCTCTGCCTCTCTTCCCCTCAATCCTTCCAGTTGTCACGATGTTCTCCAATGCCTCTCTTCTCATCACATGACCAAAGAAAGCTGTTTGTCTCTTTCTTATTGTTGTATATAGTGTTCTAGTTTCATTAGCCTCTTTCATGCAATCGTTGTTAGTTACTCTGGCAGTCCAAGGAATTCGCAACATTCGTCTTAAAAACCACATCTCTGTTGCTTCTAAGTTCTTCCTAATTTGTTCATTTACATTCCAAGATTCGCTGCCATACAGCAAAACTTGTTCTATATAGCATTTTAGCACTCTCTTACATTCATTGATAGCGACTTATTGCATAAGATACTCTTCATTTTCTGAAATGCGGCTTTTGCCTGCCCTATTCTGCTCTTAATCTCTGTTGTGCATCTTCCATCCGATGTTATAAGTGCCCCTAGGTATTTAAAATTATCCACTTGGTTGAGAATTTCCCCTTCTATTTCTATGTCACATTTTGGTGTCCCCATTTTCTTTGATATCACCATTGTTACTGTTTTCTTGATAATCAAGGAGAGTCCTTTCTGTGCACTCTCTGATACTACAATGTCCAACGATTGTTGTAGGTCTGTTGCACTATCCGCCACCAATACTGTGTCATCTGCATAGCGTATATTGTTTATATTATATCCTCCGATTAGTATTCCTGGCTTCTCTTTGATCTCTCTCATTATTACTTCGCTATATAGGGAGAAGAGATCGGGTGACAAGACACACCCCTGTCGTACTCCTAGCTTTATCTGTTCGTAACTACCCTCTCTATTTCCCATTTTAATTGCTGCTACTTGGTTCCAGTATATATTCTTTATTATTCTTAAAGTTTTCCCATCAATGTTGATATCTTCCAACATTTTAATCAGCTCATCATGTTTTACTTGATCAAATGCCTTAGTATAATCTATGAAGCATAAATATATGCTTCATGGGCGCTCGCACTGATACTTCGGGTGCGCTGAAGGCGGGGTAAGGGGTAACAACAGAATAGGACACGGAAAAACTGCATTCTATTAAATGAAGACCGGTTTGTGCAAAACGTCACTGTCCTTGAAAGTTAGAAAAGGTGTTCTTGTATGTTACATAGAACCAGTTTTAACATACAGTTGCGAATCCTGGACAATTAGTAAACAGGCGAAAACAATCTATGGAAGCCTCAAAAATGTGGCTTCATAGAAGAATGCTGAAAATTAATAAGACAGCCAAAATTAGCAATTAAGACGTTTTAAGGGAAGCTGAGACGCAAAGACAACTCATCGCAACTATCAGAAAGAGGCAGTCATCGTTTTATTTTATTTTTTTTTTTTTTTTTTTGGTTTGTTTTGCCACGTTATGAGAAGACAAAAACTTGAACATGTTGTGACAACAGGAAAGATTTGCGGAAAGAGAGATAGAGGAAGACAGCGTGAGAATATGCTTGACAGTATGGTGTCATGGAACGGAAGCGAGTCAACATGCGAATTGATACATAATGTCGGAGAATGTAATTTGTGAAGAGGCATGATCGCCCACGCCAGCCGGCAAGGCACTGGATGATGATAAGTTTGCCGTTACTTTCTGAACAAGAAGTAAGCGGTTTAAGTCCAACTTAATGCTGGTGTGGGGACTGAACCCCTTACCCCGCCTTCAGCGCAACTGAAGTATCAATGCAAACGCTCATATTCATTCAGACTTGCTACCCCCCCCCCCCCCTCTCTCTCTCTCTCTCTCTCTCTCTCTCTCTCTCTCTTTTTTATTTTTTCTTTCACGAATCATTCTTGATATATGAAAGGCCATGAATGAATCACCAAAAAACGAGAAGTAGATTGTGAGCTTTACTAGAAAACAATTACAAGAAACAAAATGGACGTTGCACCTAAAGCCTTGGTCATCACAGAACAAACAAACACACACAGACACACAACTGCACACAAAAAACTACATGAAGATATTAAGGTTACTTAGCTGAATACGTCTTGGGCGACTGTAAGTGGAATGAATTAACCGGATGAGTGGTTTAGGTGGTCAAAGGACTAACGGTCAATAACGCCAGAAGCTCAAGAAATGGCCAAGCAACCCGATGGGGGACACCCGCTAGGGGGATAGGGGGACGCCCATTTGAGCAAAATATAAAATAGGTATTGGTAGAGCACTATAGCCTACTCTGTGGCGGAGGTGTCGCGGACGCAGTTCGCAAATCCGCATCCCGTGCTCTAAACACAGCCGCGGGCGATTTGGATGTAGACCACGCAGCGTTGGCTCTCATAAAATAGTATAAGTGCCTGTCGCTTCGACAGTGATGACAGACCACTGGACGCAATCTTGCCAAGAACTCACAAACAGCAAGAATAACTTCCTGCGAAGGACATACAACTAACTGTTATAGTGGACTGTACAACTGCGGAGATGGGAGGGGTGGGGTATGGAAGTTAAATGAAACTGTGTTGGACATTGAGGCCGTGAGGGGAGAGTGAACCCAACTGGAAGATTCGACGGTTTTCCAATGTCTTACGTTCTCGTTCGTGGGATGTGCACGATTTGATCGCCGTGACCTGTATGTCAGCCACGCCACAGTGGTCAGAAGTGTTGAACTGTTGATATCAGAGAGGTGTTGCCTAAATCTGTCAGCAAGACGTAGACCTGCTTCTTCTCCATTATATCTCATATCACAACGTGTGCAGATGATCGCACAGATAACGTTGCTACTCGTGAATGAGAAACCCTCACGGATGTGGAAAGTGGTCTTAGGGAATACAAGACTCTGGGTTTGAAGGACATGTAGGCATGTCTCACAACGTGATCAAAGACAAGCCACCGTGCCAAGACATTGGAAAACCGTCTCATCTTCCAGTTGGACTCACTCTCCCCTTATGGCCTCAATGTCCAACACAGTTTTATTTAAGTCCCTAACGCCTCCTGCCACCATCCCATCCCCGTAGTCGTATAGTCCACTAATAAGCCAGTTGCATGTCCTTCACAGGACATCGTTGTCAACGCCAGCATTACCTCTGCCTTCTGTGACTTCCCGGGTAGTTTGCATTCATTCGCTTCTCATTGCTTTCTGAACAACCGGCACTTGTGCTATTTTATGATGGCAAACGCGGGGCGGTCTGCACCCAAATCGCCCGCAGCAGTGTCTCGAGCTTGCTCATGCGGAATTGCGAACTGCGTCCGTTACATCGCCACATAGTCGGCTACAGTGTTTTACCTATCCATATTTTTCCTTTTCGCTCTCATTGGCGCACCCCCATCCCCCCGCGTTGGTTCACTCACCGGTTGTCTTAGCCAATCCCCAAGCTTCTGGCTTTATTGACCTTTAGTCAGTTGACACTGTTAACCACTACATCCGGTTTATTCCATCCACGGATAGCCGCTCAAGCAAGGATACAGATAAGTAACCTTAATACTTTCATGTAGTGTCTTTCGTGTATTTGTTTGTTTATTTTTGTTTATTTGTTCTGTGCTGACGACGGCTTTGGCCGCAACGTCCATCTTGTTTCTTGTAGTCGTGCTCTAGTAAAACTCACAATCTACTTCTCGTTTTTCGGTGATTCATTCATTGCAGGTAGAAACATGTGATATTGAGGTAGAGTGCTATGGATCAGCACACCCCTGAGGTTACGACCCCGCCTGTATGCCACCAGGGGGGAGGGGAGGGGCTCTGAGAAGATATCGCGAGTGACAGGGTCTGCCTGGAGAATGGATAGATGCCTCATGAGAATATTCTTGGCAGCAACATTATGGGGATGGTAGATTAGTGAAAAGAGAGGTCTATTATTCCGTGGTTTCGGCCTGGAGGAGAGAGCCTCGGCACGACTGATGGACTGGCAGCGGTGAAGAGCTGTAGACAGAATATTCTCAGGATAGCCACAAAGGCGAAAGAAATCCAACATTTCGTGGGCTTTTTGACAGAGCCCATACAGGAGGGAGGATGTGAGGAGGTACAGAGAAGGAATTCGTGCGAGTCAGTTGGTTTATAATAAACCGTCGTGCATAGACCAGCGGAACCTAAAGAGAGATTAATCTAGACAATTGACAGCCAACGAAGAAATAGTGGAGGTGTGTCTGATGCTGGGAAGAAAGTCGGAGAAAAGGGCAATGAAGTCCTGGAGATCAGATAATGGGATGTCTGAAACACCAAAGCAGTCAGCGATGTACCTCCTGTAGAGCTCCTGAAGCCTACCGGTGTATTGACTCCATACCTGTTGCTCCAGATAGCCCATGAAGAGGCAGGCATAACTAGGACCCATATTAGTACCCTTGGCTACCACGCTAATATGGTCGAAATAGTCCCAATTAAACGCAAATGAATTGAGGTTAAGGATTAATTCTGCGAGACGCAACAATGGTAAGGTGGCTATGGTGGGGCCGTGCCTTTTGTTTAAGAAAAATTCCAAGGCTTTAAGGCCGTCAGAGTGAGAAATAGATGCATAGAGTGAAGTCACATCTAAAGTGAAGATGTGGTACTGAGAAGGGGATGTGAAACTGATGAAATCGAAGATAGAGATAGCGTGGTTGGTGTCTTTGATATACGAGGGGAGACTAGCAACGAACGGCTGAAACATGCTGTCTAGAAACTCTGAAATCCGTTCAGTAGGACAAGAGCAGGCCGAGACGATAGGTCTCCTGGGTTGTTTGGCTTGTGTGTCTTAGGCAGCATATAAAAGGTGGATTTGCCTAACCAACTATCATGGATGAACAGTGAGGTTGTAGAGCTGGGGAAAAGGTCTTGCCTGATGTAATTCGTCACGCTCTTGACCTGGGTATTGTGACTAACCGTCCCGTCTTGTGGCTGTGGTCTGTAGAAAGTTGCATCCCCAAGTTGCTTGTTACCTTCCTGTACATACAAGTCTGTCCTACAAAACACTAACGCTCCTCCCTTGTCGACAGGCTTGATAACTATGTCCTCACGACGTTTCATCTGTTTGAGTGCCTGTTGTTCCTCCACTGAAAGGTTGGAGTGCCTTAGTGGCTTGATTTCTTGATATATGAAAACGTATTATGGGAGGCAAATCTCCAAAAATTGAACTGAACGTTCAAGAAACGAAATATTTCAGGGAAGATATAAAATAAACGGAGTCGCGGTAGTATAGTGGTTGGTGTTCCTGCTTACCAAGATACTAGTCCTGATTCAATCCGAGGGTTCGTGAGAGGATTGTTCCCGATCAGTACGGCCCTGGGTCGTGAACCCAGTCTCATAGAATGGCTACCAGATAATGTTCAGACATTTCAATGAAACTGTTCCAGGGTCAAAGGATGAGACGAAGAAAACCGGTCACCCAGTTATTCCTTAACCTAGAATATGTGTAGGACTAACGCTTCACATCATAATCTTTCGCATCTGTCATAGCTGCCTTTACCGTTCAAGAAGATGAAAAGAAGGGGATATGCTTCTCAAACAGTGAGAAGACGTCTAGATGTGTAACCTAACCATCACGTGTGGAGTAGTCCAGGCTGAGAGGGCTTGTACCCGCCTACAGACAGAGAGATGTGATTGTGACAAGCATGAGAGATTAAAAGCCACGGATTATGATCCAGTGACCGTCGCAGATATGTCACCAAAAACCCAAGATTAAGATCAACTGACCGTCGCAGAGACGTTACCGAGGAAGCCAAGATTAGGACCCACTGACCGTCGCAGAGATGTCACCGAGGAACACAAGATTAAGATCCACTGACCGTCCCAGATATGTCACCGAGAAACCCAAGATTAAGATCCACTGACCGTCCCACAGATGTCGCCGAAGAACACAAGATTAAGATCCACTGACCGTCCCACAGATGTCGCCGAAGAACACAAGATTAAGATGCACTGACCGTCCCACAGATGTCGCCGAAGAACACAAGATTAAGATGCACTGACCGTCGCAGAGATGTCACCGAGGAACACAAGATTGTACCTCTGTTATCTGGAGAGCTACTTACACGACATGTGCATGCATAAACAAACGATGAAGTGGAGCGAAGAGGTACGCTTGCAATGCGAAACCCACAATATGACTGGATATATTCTTGAATATTTATAACAGTGTAATATATACCTGATGATCTCTCGAAATAAATTGTCATAGCTCTACCAAAGAAATCTGGTGCAAAGGATTATGTAGAACTTTGCAGAATTAGTTTGATGAGTCACGCGACTAAAGTACAAATGATAATTATGATGAGAATAATAAGAAATAAAGTAAAACCAGATAATAGAGATGAGCATTGTGGATTTGTGGAATTTAAAGTCAAAAACATCGCCATATTGGGAACTTTAACAGAAAGAATGATTTAAATAAACATATCTATAATGTGCTTGACAGACTACACTAAGGTGCTCGATAAGGTTAACACTAAGAAATTATTAGAATGTTGAAAATTGTAAACATTCTTCATAACTATCTGAGAATAATAACAAATATGTAGTGGCAACAAAGATATACCATCAGAACTGACAACCAGTTTCGAACATTTCAACACAATAAACAAGGTGTTAGACAAGGTTGTATACTATCACCCGATCAGTTCAATTTGTCATCATCATCAAGTGCAATGCCAGATGGCGTAGGCGTTCATGAATCTCCAAAGATCTCGGTCTTTGGTTTTCTGGATCAACTCCGCTGTTGATATTCCTCCATTCCACCGTTTTAGTCCATCCAGCATCATTTCTTTTGTTCTGCCTCTGCCTCTCTTCCCCTCGAACTTTTCAGTTGTCACGATGTTCTCCAATCCATCTCTTCTTATAATTTGACCAAAAAATGCTGGTTGTCTCTTTCTTATTGTTGTATATAATGTTCTAGTTTCATTAGCCTCTTTCAGGCATTCGTTGTTAGTTACTTTTGGCAGTCCAAGGAATTCGCAACATTTGTCTAGGGAACCACATCTCTGTTGCTTCCAATCTCTTCCTAATTTGTTCATTTACATTCCAAGATTTACAGCCGTGCAACAAAACAGGTTCTATACAGCACTTCAGCACTCTCTTTCTTACATTCAATGATAGTTACTTATTGCATAAAATAGTCTTCATTTTCTGAAATGCAGCCTTTGTTTGCCCTATTATATTCTTAATCTCTGTTGTGCATCTTCCATCTGATGTTATAAATTCCCCCAGGTATTTAAAACTATTCACTTGGTGAAGAATTTTCCCTTCTATCTCTATTTAACATTTGGGTGTCACCGTTTTCTTTGATATCACCATTGTTACTGTTTTCTTGATATTGAAGGAGAGTCCTTTCTTTGCACTCTCTGTTACCACAATGTCCAAGAATTGTTGTAGATCTGTTGCATTATCCGCCATCAATACTGTGCCATCTTCATAGTGTAGATTATTTTATTATAACCTGCGAATATTATTCCTGGCTTCTCTTTGATCTATCTCATTCAGTCTGTGCCGCGAAATAGTAGTAAGTTTCATACAAGATATGCCAGTAGTATCATTTGGTTGGCTAATGTAAACAACAAGCGTTATGCTGATGAAACGCATTGACAAAAAATATAATATATAATTGCAATAGATCTGGTTTTGTCGATGTTAATTTGCATGCTGAGAGAGAGAGAGAGAGAGAGAGAGAGAGAGAGAGAGAGAGAGGGAGGGAGGGAGAGAGAGAGAGAGCGCGCGACAGAGAGAGAAATAGATAAATAGAGAGAGATATAAATAGAGAGAGAGAGAGAGAGAGAGAGAGAGAGAGAGAGAGAGAAAGAGAGAGAGATAGAGACGGGGTAGAGGGTGGGGGAATCTTTAAACTGTCCTTATAACGTTACCGTGTTCGTCTGCACCGTGATGTCATTTACTTAATACTCTTGACATCCTTAACAACAACATTGAATGGTTACTAGACAATGGCATGGTTGTTTTAATTTCTATCACATATATAAGGTTCGCATTGGAAGCCCCCTGGTACACAGACAGGGGGAGGTAGCACGCATTCAAAACTGATATTTTGTAACCTAGATTTAAGATATAATCCATATTCGAACTGAAAAATAAAGATCGGGAACATAGTTATCACAATGTCATGAGCTCGTAAGAAACACTCAGGCCGTGAAGGCAAGTGAATAAACTTAAGAAAGGTGGACAAAAAAACGGGTATTTATTGATTCCACCATCTATAGGTTACTCTGTACGAGGCGCCAGGTGTTAATCTAGTTATTTTTTTGGGTTAGTTCTATAGTCTCTAACCAGTATACTGAGTCAATGTCGTGCTATAACCAAAGAAGTAC
The DNA here is from genome assembly GCA_963921405.1 of Cepaea hortensis. NCBI lineage: Eukaryota > Metazoa > Mollusca > Gastropoda > Stylommatophora > Helicidae > Cepaea > Cepaea hortensis. Next base: position 41,240,939 of record OY992882.1, read on the forward strand.
AATAAGGAAAGAAAGATAGTTTTATATGTTATCTTATTTAGTGGGCTTACAACCATTTCCATACTTTGTTCGCGAATTTTGCACAAATGAATTTTCTCTGGGACAAAATACAAACTCGACCGGGTGAAAATTTAATTATATATAAACATTACTTTTAGATATCCGTTTTACAGGACATCGCTATCAACACCAGCATTTTACTGCTGTTGTTGATGTCTTGATAAGTTTACGTTTAGTAGTTTTCATTTGCTTTCTGAACGACCTGCTCTCATACCAACTAGTTCAAACCCAGCGCAACGCGGTCTGCTGCCAAATCGGTCGCCGCTGTTTCGAGTGCTGGTAAGGGGGCTTATGAATTACGTCAGTAAGCCCTTTGCCACGGAGACCAGCATAAACATGTTGGGGATGCTTATAAATCTAATAGACAGAAACACTCGAGCAGTTGGGGACATCAACAGATATAAAAGATACACGCAAAGCCGAAACAGTTATGATATCAACATATCTTAAAGACAGTTTTGGCTGTTTGTGATTTTTTGGCACGTTTAAGTTCAGTAGATTGCCATTGCTTTCTGAACGGCTGGCACTCATACCAATGAATGAAAACCAAAGCAAGACCGTCTGATGCCAAATCGCTCGCAACTGTGTTTCGCACACGGTATGCGAGATTACGAATTGTGTCAATAACTCCTTCGCCACAGAACGAACCTAAATAAATTGGGAATATCAAGATCAAGCAAGTCGACAAAGACAAGCAAAACCGAAACAGTGGGTCTTATCAATACATCTGAAAGATGAAAGCAAAACCGAAACAGAGGGTGATATCAATAAATCTGAAGGATGAAAACAAAACCGAAACAGATGGAAGATCGGAAAATCTAAGCAAAAAAAAAATGCGATTCTAAATTGATTGAGAATACTGAAAAATTTGAAAGATACAAGCAAAACTGAAATAGTTGGTGATGTCAACAAATTTCCATGAAATTAGAATATAATTTTTTTTATAATGTAACAGCTGGACCAATTAACACAGATATATGAGTTTAGAATGCAAGGACAACAGAGAGTTGAGAATGTATATAAAGCTAAAAGAGTTGGGAGAAGAATACAGTTGAAATGGGAACATAATACACACGAAAACATTAGGAAAGTAAATAATTACTTAGTTAGTCACGATTTCAACTTTACAACAACAGGCCACCCCATAATTACTCCTTTCCTGTGCCAGCGAAAAGCACACACAATGCTCCTCTCTCAAATGAAATGTGAAACAGTCAGCAGTTCCGACAAAACCAACGGCACTCACACGCATTCACGCTCAAGGCCGCTACCAGAATGGAAACACAACTTTCTGCCAAAAGAACTACAGTTTATCGTCGATGGAAGCAGCAATCGTTGGAAAACAAAATAATTTCGTGAAACGTATCAATCAGCTTAAGATAGAAAGAATGATATAAACACTGGAGTAATAATCTCTGTTTCACACTACACAGCTAGAAAGGGAAAACAAACGAATAACAAGACAATTAAAAAGAACACGCAATTGTACTCTATGGTATATATCGTGGGGATGGCTTGTCATAATTCACTGCAGTCGAGGGTGTGTGAATAGTTCCTCCTTTCACCTTTCCATATGTTATAGATGGCTGGTGGAACGGTCTACAGGCGGGAAAGCCACAATGACGCAATTGGTGTGTGTGTGTGTGTGTGTGTGTGTGTGTGTGCGCGTGTGTGTGTGTGTGCGTGTATGTGTATATATATATATATATATATATATATATATATATATATATATGTGTGTGTGTGTGTGTGTTTGTGTGCGTGTGCATGTGTTATTATTATACCATATATTCATTTACATATTGTTTATTTCCTGGCAGTGTGGACTGTTGATATGTAACGCATGACTAGAGCTGGTTAGTTACATTGAAATTAGGCGACCCAAATACCTTGAACACTTGTTGGAGCAAGCAGAGACACCAGGAAGACCTATGACAGAAAATCCCGGTGCTTGACATCGAGAGCACCGTGATGGAAACACAGCAAGGGGAAGACTGAAACGTAAATACCTGGGCGGCTTGACCACAGGGCAAAATCGGGACAAATACACAACCCTGACCCAGAACTCTGATGATCGTATGAGATGACACACCATGACCATCCATGCTTTTCGGCATCGTACATGATGATGATGAGGATGATGATGATGAGGATGATGATGATGATGGTGATGATTATGATGATGATGATGATGATTATGATGGTGGTTATGATGATGATGACGACATCAAGACAATAAAACATCTTTATTGGAAATGATTATCAACAGGCATTAGAAGGTTCTAGGAAAACTTTATGACCAACATCATTCTGCATGAACTATGAAAAGAAAACTTCGCTAATGCATTTGAATAACGCTTTAGTGGATCTGGGTAATGGCAGAGGTTAATATGTTTCTTTCCAGACGGTTGTCGGGTGTACGGAGTCTCTAAGATGGGTACCAGAGATTGAGGAAAGTAGAAGGGGTCTGAAATAAACCGACCATAACCCCCTCGTGTGCCACTGAGGCAATGAAAATGTGGGTCTACCATGGATCCCTCAACATACCTTATAGAATATAGAATGGGCGTAACACCCTTTGTGTGTTTCTTAGGAAGTTTACTGGGCCTAACACCATTCTATCAACATGCCTTACAGAATATACAATGGACCTTGCACCATTGCTCAACATGCCTTACAGAATATACATTGGACCGTACACCATCCCTCAACATGACTTACAGAAGAATATACATTGGACCTTGCACCAATTCTCAACATGCCTTACAGAATAATATACATTGCACCTTGCATTATCCCTCAACATGCCTTACAGAAAAACAAAAATTGGGCCTTGCACCATCCCTGAACATGTTTTACATAATATACATTGGACCTTGCACCATTCCTACAACATGCTTTACAGAATATACATTCGGCCTGGCACCATTCCTGAACATGCTTTACATAATATACACTGGACCTTGCACCATTCCCACAACATGCTTTACATAATATACCTTGGACCTTGCACCATTCCCACAACATGCTTTACAGAATATGCATTGGACCTTGCACCATTCCCACAACATGCTTTACAGAATATGCATTGGACCTTGCACCATTCCCACAACATGCTTTACAGAATATACATTGGGCCTAACATTATTTTCTTAACGGGTTTTACCGAATCCTGGCACCATTGCCTCAACATGATTTACAGAATATACATTGGGCTTAACAGTATTCCCTCAACAGAGGTCGCTGATTGTGAGAAGTGTATGGATTGTCTACCCTGGCCATGTGGGAGTGCGGGAGAATGAACAGGCTGATAGGCTGGCAGGGAATGCACATCTCGGTGGTAGATTACTTATGGACAAGGTAGAGGTGGTCGCGCGCCTGTCGTACCAGGTGGAGAAAGCAGGGGAATAGACTGAGAACCCGTGTGGAGAGAATGGTATGGCGGATGGTTGGCAGGGATTCTGGACGAATCTCAAAACTGAGAGGGAAGACCAGGAGAACTTTCAATCAGATGGCAGTTGGAACGATTAGCAGTATGACTCTTCGCTGGCTGTTGAACGAGGGGACGGAGCACATGAGGGAATGTTCTGAGTGCAGTGATGTCGGTTCTTAGCTCAACTCAATTCAACTCAACAGGCCTTACAGAATATACTTTGGCCCTAACATTATTCACTCAACAGGTCTTACAGAGTATACATCGGGCCTAACAGTATTCTCTCAACAGGTCTTACAGAATATACATTGGGCCTAAAAGTATTCCTCCAGTATGTTTTATGTTATTTACAGGGCCTAACACCATTCCCCCAACATGCCTGAAAAGTTGTACACTGAGATTCTGTTTATTTTATTTCATCTGTGCTCAGTTTCAAGTAACAATAAAGTGTCATTTCATTGCGCTCTGTGACTAGATATTAAAAAAAAACATAAGAAGGAATGCTATGTGTTGTATAATCTTTCTATTCAGTTACTCCCGCATACAGTTACACATATAATTACTGGAATAAACCGGTTTCATCAAGTTTACGATCCATAAAATATAAGGCTAGTATAACACACCCATATCGTCTCATAGCCTAAATAATGACCTTTTAGTCGTATTTAAAAAAAAACATTTACACACATGACAAAACATACCAATTACTGATGCGTGTGACATGCGTTTATATATATATATATATATATATATATATATATATATATATATATATATATATATATATATATCATGTGCCATGCCGGAAAGCGTGGGCGGTCATGATTCGCCATTTCACTCGATCACCAGAGTCGTGGATCAGCTCAGTGTTCCTGTCTCGTCCATGCCATGTGGCCAAGCCATCCAGGTATTTTCCTCTCGGTCTTCCTCTTGGTCTGTTCCCTTCGATATATATAGATGTTTCCTGGGGCGCAACAATTATTTCCAAGGTGTTTCCAAGGCAAATGCATCTAGTCCTTGCTTTCCCTTCCCAGGATTCCCTTTTATAAAAGCCACGTAGACTGCCTCTAGCCTTGTAGGCTACAGTTGCATAAAGAGGCATTTTCACCAATGTAAAGACGAATTCTGTTGTGGTTAAATTTACATTAAAGCGAGCTATCCCACCCCCCCCCCTCCCCAGCTAACTGTAAAATATTATATTCTAATTACAACACACACTTTTCTACTTTATTTTACAGGAGTAAACTAAAATCCTTGGTTGGAGGAAACCGGGACGGGCACTTCCATTTAATGTCAGAGAGTACTATAATAATAATGTTAAATAGAACCTGTTCTTCCGTATGGGCAGTGTATCACGGTACGCGATCGAACAGCAAGTGTTTGGTGGCAACAGAAGTGTGGTTTCTGAGATTCATGTTGCGAATATCGTGGACTGCCAGAGCTACTAAGGATGAGTACCCGGAACCGCTACCAGAAACAGAACAGTATACAAGAATGCGACAATTGCAGTTTTATGTCAAGTAAGGAGGTTTATCTAAGTTTCCCTATGACTCCAGTTGAACTCTGAAAACCTCTATGTCAATCGTGCTCACATTACAGTTGCCTTCAGGTGTTTTCCCAGGATTGTCACGAATTTGTTATTGTCTGTTTATTGTATGCCGTCCTATTTCGTGTCGTGAAGTTTGACCTAGATTGTCTTGTTTGAACTGTAGTTCACATTGTTTCTACTCGGTACTGCAACTACCCATGTCACCATTATTTAGTCTTCCTTACTACACTTTTCAATGGCCAACTACTGAACCACAAACTCAGAAACAGTAAAAACAAAATGCTGGGGTTGATTGCAACATTCTGTAAAGACCATGCAACTAACTTAACTGATTGAGCGCCAAACAAAAAAGTAGGTTTGACCCAACAAAAGTGAAAGCCGGAAAATGGGAAGTAGGAGTGTTTCACAGTTATGAATGGTAGCAGACATGTATTATACATCAAATTACAGGGGGTTGCTTTGGGGAAAACTACTGTATATAAGCACATGGCAGATACAGGAAGTCGCTTAAGACGATTAATCATCCCATGACACATAATCAGTTAATTATACTTTTAGCAATATAAAATCGGGCTGTGAGAGTAGCCTGGGATCCTAAGACCCCGGGCTCAGGGTTAACCTTGATAATACACGAATGAGGTCTTTTAGCAGGATTTTCCTAGTTTTAAGTTACTTTTTAAAGGCTATCGTTAATGTTTTCATAGGTTTCAAAGCTATTTCCGGTTTGAGTTTTTATAAAGGGGGTATTCAAAATACATTACCGTAAGGAATCGAAATAAAATGTTAATTATTCCATCACGAAAGTTTGGAAACATCGGCCCCAATATTCTGGCCTCTCGGCCTGTAAGTGTTAAAACTATAAGATAAAGACATTTCTTTTAAATAGAAGACAATGTGAGTTTATAATTTTGTAGCAGGTTATATCATGATCATTATCATCATCATCTTCATCACCATCACTCCTGATGTTTCTTGCCTGTAGATGCCTAAGCAAATGCTTATTTTGTTTTGTTGTTCACCTCATTCGGTGGTCTATCCAAATAACATAACCTCTCCCCTCACCCTCTATAACAGTCTTTACAAATGTTTTTCTCTATCTAAACCAGATGTCATTTGCCACGTGTAAATTATTTACCACACAATGTTACGTCTCCTTCTTCTCCTTCTTCTCCACCTTTCCCTTGGGGGGGGGGGGGGAGGGGGGTTTAAACGTTCATTGTTCACCAACCCTGACCTCAATAACAATAGTAATAATTTCTGTGCAGAATATATTCAAATGTTAGTAATTACCAAAATCTTATAGGCTCTCTTTTTTCGCGTCAAAAACGTGTAAATAAAACCTACTTGATTTGCATATCCAAGGTTTTGTTAGCAGTTTGCTACGTTTAGAAACGGAATCTGTATAGCTAAGAATTTACGTATCAGTCTATATAGATGACAGAGCGGGAAGTTTTGTATAGTCCTTGAGGGAAATCTTAGAATGGCCGGCGATTTGAGTACACAAAACGTCACAAGGTCACCAGTAAGGAAGTATTTTACAAGGTTAGTTGCAAGTCCTTTAAAGGACGTTGCAGTCAACCCCAGCATTTACTGGATGTGATTTACTAGGCATTTTCTAGATCAGTAATTTGCTGTTAATGGCAAACTACTGAGCGTAATCTTGCCAAGAAATCAACAATCAGCTGAAAGATGCTGGTGTTGACAGCGATGTCGTGCAAAGGATATGAAAAAAAAAATGTTTGCTTTTGCTTTCTGAATATGCCGTATTAGTTACTTAAAAAAAAAAAAATAAGGGCTCGCGGTTCCCCTAGGGCAGTGGTTCTCAACCTTTTTTTGGCCCATGCCCCCCCCCCCTTACCATATGTTCAGAACGTCATTCCCCCCCCCCCTCTTCGAATTTCCTACCTAAAAATCTCCCCAACCCCGCCCCTACACAGTATACATAAAAATGGAAGCTAAATTTAATAACACATACTAGAACGAGTCTAGACATCTACATAAAACGTGATTTGCGGGTCTACTTCCGTTATAAAACGATTTTCATTAGGGCGAGAAGTACAGAACCGTAAAATTTAGAGGGAAAAACAATATCAAGTAACTTTTTCTTATATTAATGCAATCTTGAAATATTCTTAATTCCACCCCCTCCCCCTGGAAACCCTAAAATTCCCCATGGGGGGGGGGGTGGGAGAATTCCCCGCCGGTTGAAAACCACTGCCCTAGGGGCTAGAGCAGCCCCATCAGGTCCCCACGTCCTTGTGTGTCATTCAGTTGACCGCCTCTGCTGGTGGCTCTGACAAGATTAAGTGCAGACAGTATACTTTGATCTTAGCCAAAAGACCGAGAAGCGCGGTATTTGTCGATGATTAAAATCCCCCGAAGCAACCATTCATCGTGATCTATCCCTGTCTCTGCAATGGACACACCTGCCAGTAGGTGACCACCCATGAAACCAGGCTTAGGCCAGCCAATGGTCATAAGAACAAAATAATTGATAGCAAGGGCGTGCTCACATCTCCTAGTCCGGAGGGCACTATGAGTGTGTTGTTTTCTGTTCTCTAGAAAGCGGAAAGTCGCCTCAACTTCGAAACCAGGGTTTGCATCAAGGGACTCAATTACAAGTTTATAGAGGACGTGTTGTAGAATAGCGGGCGATATTTGTAGGACGTGTTGTAGTACAGCGGGCGATATTTGTAGGTCGTGTTGTATGATAGCGGGCGATATTTGTAGGACGTGTTGTAGTATAGCGGGCGATATTTGTAGGTCGTGTTGTATGATAGCGGGCGATATTTGAAGGTCGTGTTGTATGATAGCGGGCGATATTTGTAGGTCGTGTTGTATGATAGCGGGCGATATTTGTAGGTCGTGTTGTAGGATAGCGGGCGATATTTGTGGGTCGTGTAGGATAGCGGGCGATATTTGCAGGTCGTGTTGTAGTACAGCGGACGATATTTGTAGGACGTGTTGTAGGATAGCGGGCGATATTTGTAGGTCGTGTTGTAGGATAGCGGGCGATATTTGTAGGACGTGTTGTAGGATAGCGGGCGATATTTGTAGGTTATGTTGTAGTATAGCGGGCGATATTTGTGGGTCTGTTGTAGGATAGCGGGCGATATTTGTAGGTTGTGTTCACGTTTTTGGATTATTGATGCTTTGGTATTCTCGCAGAATTGCGTTCTGATATCTCACAATGAATATATCAAAAGGTGGACATCAGGGAACAGCTGGCAAAGATGTGCAAAGTCGCCGCTAATGTTATCTATTGTTTTGGACTCAAGGCAAATGATGTTTGGATGTTGAAGCTACTGAATTTGCCTTGATTTAGGACACTTTGATCAAGGTCAAGACATCTTAATCTAAATATAGACTAGCACGGCATGGACTGCTAGAAACCAAGAGACTAGGCTTAAAGCAGAGGAAAGACAGAACAGACAGAAGAGAGTGAGAGGTGCTGCGAAGATCAAAGTGTCTGCTGGCAAGGAGAAGAGGTAATCTGTGGTTTTATCATCATCATCATCATCATTATCACCGTCAAGTGCCCTGCCATTTGGAGCAGGCGTTCAAATCTCTAAACAGATCTCCGTCTCTGGTGTTCTGGATCAACTCTGTTGATGATATTCTTCAATCCCACTGTCTCAGTCCATCCAGCATAATTTCTCTTAGTCTCTCTCTGCCTCTCTTCCGCTTGATCTTTCCGACTCTCGCGAATTTCTCCAGTGCCTTTCTTCTCATCACATGACCAAAGAAATCTGTTTGTCTCTTTCTTATTATTGTATAACATATAATATACTGTTCTCGTTTCATTGCCTTTTTCATCGAGTGGCTTTATGACATCAAATTATGATGTGGTGTTTTATTTAGTGATTGTGAAATGATCTATAACCCCCATCTGGCGGCTGTAGTAGACATAGTTGATAATAAACAATTGATAGGGCAGTTTAGAGCAGGAAAGAAGTAAGTTAGTTGCATATCCTGTACAGCAGTGGTTCTCAACCTTTTTCGGCCCGTGCCCCCCTTTAGCATATTTTCAGAACGTCATCCCCCCCCCCTCTTCGAATTTCCTACCTAAAAATTTGGCCCGTACCCCCCTTCACCATATTTTGAGAACGTCATTCGCCCCACCCCCCCCTCTTCGAATTTCCTACCTAAAAATCTCCCCAATCCCGCCCCTACACAATATACGCAATAATGGAAGCTAAATTTAATAGCACAAACTAAAACAAGTCTAGACGTCCACATAAAACGTGATTTGTGGGTCTACTTACTTTATAAAATGAATTTTAGAAGGATGAGGCGTACAGAACCGTACAGTATGAAGGGAAAAAACAATATCAAGTAATCGGTTCTTGTATTAACACGATCTTGAAATAATCTTAATTCCTCCCCTGGAAACCCTAAAATCCCCCCTGGGGGGGAATTCGCCACCGGTTGAGAACCACTGCTGTACAGGGCGCCGCAGTCAATCCCGGCATTTTTGGGCTGCGTGTGTTTTCTGTAAATTTACATTCAGTAGTTTGCATTTATTTCTGAACGGCCGGCACATATGCCTTTGTAAGAAAACCAATGCAATGCGTTCTGCTGCCAAATTGCCCACAGATGTGTTTTTAATGCGGTATGCAGGATTATAAATTACAAAGGAAACAAATGGTAAATGTGTTATTAACATATCTCAACTGATTCTGTACCAAATACTCCACACTTTATACACTACACTGAAGAAGTACTTAGACTGCCACACTTCATACCACATGTATGTCGGTAGCAAAAGTGTCCGAGGCATGAAATGGAATATTGCTTGGCTAGCAAATCCAGTGTGTGGAAAGTCCGAATCAAAAGCTCATTGTGTGGGCGTCATCAAAAGTGGAAAAAAAAGCATCCCAGTGGCACGGAATGGAATATTGCTTGGATAGCAAATCCATTAAATTTAAAGTCCGAATCGAAAGCTCACTATGTGGATATCATTTGCAGACTGCATTCTTCTGGTTTCCAAAGGAACAGCCTATGGTGAACGGAAGGCCCAATATACGGAAGTGAGGCTAAGCAGCCATGTGTAGGACGATTCCTTGGGTGAGCCCAGCACCAGAGCGCTGTGTGTCGGCTCTGCAATTATGGAAGCCTCCTTGGATGGCGGGGAATGCCCATGGTCTGCCCCTGCCTTCCCTTGAAGGCTGACCGGGATGTCTTCGGCTGCTCAAAATGGGCCAGCTGGGATGGGGGATGGCACCACAACAGTGAGAGTCAAGCATCCTAAGAAACGCCCGGGAATATTAACCCGGTCAACAAATGCCCGCAGAAGTCGGATGTGTCGGCCTAACGGCGCAAGAACGCAACTCTGCTGTAAACAGGCACAACGCAATCACGTCCGAAAAAAAAAAAATCTCCGGATGGACGCAGCAGCAGAAGAAGAAGAAACTGTCTTAATAAGTATATAAGAACACACAAAGTAAATAACTAGAAGATAACATTTATGTATACTTATAACATACACAGTAAATAGCTAGTACAGACTGATTATTAAAATATATGTCTGTATTAGTACCTAGTACCTTTTTTTTTTTCCCCCCCGCGTTTCCATCCTGTTTCAGGATATTGCGGTCAACACCAGCATCTTTCAGCTGTATGTTGATTCCTAGGCTAGATTACGCTCATCAGCACGCCACGACTTTCTGAGCGGCCGGCTCCATACTCTCATAAGTCACTTTTGCGATTCGAACCACTGCTAATTCTCGTCGCGTCACGTGACGAGAGTATTCGGGGTTAGCGGAGAAAGCTGCTAACTCCTCGGCCATGGAGCCGGCAGTACCTAGTACCTAGAAAATAATATATAACTAGAACATAATGATTATTGAACATGTGTATATAAGTACTTGAAACAAACAACAATTAGCTAGAACAGAATCAGTATAGTAACATAACATGTCTACTTATAGCATACACAGTATCCCCAAATTCGGCATTTACAATTAAAAACGGCTGCACGCAGAATATAACAATTTCTTATATTGAAAATAACACTCACCGAGTATCACAATTCCAAATCTCAATAAAGAAACACACGAAAACCGATCACAAATTGAAAAATACACAAAAATCCACTTAGCAGTACTCCTCTTACTTACATAAATTAAATGGGTTTAACTACCGAAAAGCTGACTGAACGCATTTGTAAACATTACTGAGAAATGTGAACTTTACGCACTATTCTTTTTTTTCAATCCTCTGACGACCGTTGTGTTTATACACACACTACATTTTGTTCTTATGGGAACAATTTTTCTCCTCGCTGGGAGGTGGCGAGATATGGTATTTGATATATGCGGATATATTCACTGGATGTCCAATGTTGCAGTAACACCGTGTAAAATTCTGCCTTAGTAATCCGAGTAGTCTCACGTGACAATGAAAGCGCCCTGCGTCTTAAGTAGGACGGTGCGGGTGGAGGTTATGAGGTGTCCGTGAGGATGTTTTGTACGTAGGATAGTGGGGGTGGAGGTCCTGATGTTTCAGTGAGGGTGTTCATACAGTATTGACATTTTCACCGAGTGCCTAACAGGTTGCCATGGGAAAGCCCTGAAAGGCCTCGAGCAGGTAACAATGGTGGTCAGGCGGTTAGATTAGACGACGATCGTGTTTCAGGTGTGTCATCAAGTTGGGTTTTCCATGCTCCAGGTCAAGGCGACCAATTCCAACAAATGGTTTTCACGTGGGGGTTCAGTTCCTAAATAGTAGCTTTCTTGTTTGTTCACTTTGAATAAAAGTAGCTAAACTGCGATACAGCCGTGGAAATGTTAACTAAGGCAGCTTTACACACCAACATAACGGAGAACAAAGGGCGTTGTGGTGACAAGCCTTCATCAGCAAACGAACACAAGAAAATACTACAGCATATAACCACGGAGAGAATACTATGTGACTTTCTGGTTTACAGACACCGATACAATTATTTTTATTAATTTTAAATTGAGCTTCTAACCCCACCCTCTCCCCTCCCCCCAATTTATTTTAAGTCATGTTTCTATCTCCTAGGAACGACTTTTCGGTCGTGTTTCCAGCCCCAAAGACTTTTAAGACGAATTTATAGCCCAAGTAACGACTTTCAGATCGAGTATCTAGCCTCAAGCATTGACGTTTAGTCATGTTCTAGCCTCAAACAACCATCTTTAGGTCGAGTTTCTAGTCCCAAACAATGACTTTTACATCCGTTTCCAAGCCCCAATTAACGACTTTCAGACCCAGCAGCTACCTCCAAACAACAACAATTAAGTTTTTTCTAACCCTAAACAACGACTTTTAAATTGAGTTTTATTTAACCCCAACCAGCAATTATAGAATCGAAAACTTTCCTTCTAAGCATAGACTTTTAAGTCGGGCGTCTTTCTCTCTCCCAAACTTCAGTCAAAGTTTCAAGCCCTACACAAGAACTGTTAAGTCACATTTCTAACCCCAGACAACAGTTTTCATATCAAATTTCTTATCCTAAATCGAGTTACAACACTGCTCTCAAACCGAGTTTCAAGTCTTAAACAACGGCTGCTTCGAGTTACAAATCTCTAACAATTATTTGAAAGTTGAAAATCTCAAGTAAGTTGAATTGATTTTTTTTTTTTTAATTTAGAAGATATGGGAGGAATAACCATTGGGGGGACATAACATCAATAACATTAGATATACCGATGATGCACTGCAGATAATGAACAGGATCTGAAACATTTAGTAGACGCAGTTGTTGTAAACAGCGAACACCAGGGCTGGCATTAAATTGTAAGAAGGCAGATTATTGTTGTCACTAGGGAGAAACAAATAGCACAATGTAATATACAGGTAAATGGGAATATTCTTAAACAAGTGAATCGGTACAACTATCTCGGAACAGTCCAAACATCTGATGGGAGATGCCTTGAAGAGATTAGAACAAGAATTGCTATGGCGAAGGTAGCCTATTGCAAGATGGAAAACATACTGACCAATAAAAAGATGTTAACTGCAACAAGAAAAAGAGTGTTGATGTGCTACAAAGAACCTATACTTTTGTATGGATGTGAAGTGTGGACAATGAGCTGTCAAGCTAACAAATATCTGATGGATGTGGAGATGTAGTCTCTGAGGAAAATGCACAGAATATAATAAACAGACAGAAAGACCAATGAGCAAGTTTTACAATAAGCAAATGAGAACCATAAACTTATTAGAGGAATTAGACGTAGACAGCCACCATTTTCTGGATAGGTTATGAGAAAAATAAATAAATGATAGAACTTGGTGACAACTAGCAAGACTGAGGGGCAAAGAACAAGGGGAAGGCAGAGAAGTAAATATCAAGATAGCTTGGCCACGTAGCATGGTCAAGACAAGAATAGAGAGCTGATCCACGACTTTGGTGATCGTGTAAAATGACGAAAATGACCGCCGGCCACGTTAATCTACATGGCACATGATGATGATAAAGTAGAGGTATCAGTCCCAAACAATGACTACATATTCGACTAATATGCCTAAATGTTTGACGTCACTGTATGTGCTATGTGTTCTGTAGCGTGACCTCTAGAGTACCGAGGAGTATGAGAAATGCCGTCATAGTCTCATCTCGATGAAGTGATGCTTCCAACTGCACCTCACAGTGGTAGAGGGCAGGCAAAACACAAGGCAGAATCCAGCATCAACGGAGATAAGTGGACAGCTCTCCACCTGAGCTGACCTAGCAACTCACTTGTTCTGACAGCCGGAAATAGCAGTCAAATAAGGAGGTCAGAAACTACACGTTTGGGCATGTAACCTACAGGGAAAACTACCACATGATCTTCTCAAGAATACATTTATGAGCATGTCACAAGTCTGGAATAGAACAGTCAGTTATCTGTTATCAGTTATTAGTTGGGGTATCTTCGTTGCACTCCGGACATGTCCATAGGTGCTCAGATCCTCCCCCCAGCATATTCATCAGCGTCCGGTGGCTAATAGTGCCAGATCTGTGTTGGTTGACGAGGCTCTTTGTTTTCCCGACGTACCTTTCGCGTCTGGCTGTGCCGATTCTTACTCCCAGGTCTTTCATCCTGGACAGCGATATGGAATCACTGACGTCAAAGTCCTCTTTTCTCGCCATATCTTTAAGGACGTTAATAACATCGGCACGATCCATGGGCTGGCCATCTACAGGGGTGCAGAGCCAGCCAGTTTGTCAGCTCGTTCATTTCCCTCGACTCCCGCATGTCCCGGGACGAAGATGAAGGTGACTTTACGGACAACAGACTTCCGCAGCGATTCAGTCCACTGTCTACGTACAGATCCAGCTTCGACCTTCTGAATCATGCTCATTGAATCACTTAGTACACACACGTTGGTATAATGCTGTGATTCCAGCCATATGAAAGCCTGTGTAACTGCCATCACCTCCATCGTCATGCTGCTCGTGGTGAATAGAACAGTGAAACGGCCAACGATGTTATGCCTGTCTTAGAGATGGGTAAGTTGCCATGTTAGTTTCAAGCCCTTTACATGACGTTGCAATCAACCCCTGAATTTATTGGCTGTTTATGATTTACAAGGCAATTTAGTTCAGCAGTTTTACATTGCTCTAGGAACGGCTGACGCCTCATACCATCGAAATCAACGCAAATCATCGGTATGCTGACATATCGGCATAATTGATTGCCAACGAATAGCCTTAAAAGGTTACTTCTCAAGCTTTAATAATTATGGTTGAAATTATTTATAGACTGAAATCTTGCATGTGCTACGGAGTTCCTGCACTGTATCTGCTTAGTAAGTCAACAAGAGAAGACTGGGGCATTTATGGAGAAATCCACATGCAATAAGGGTTTTATTTTCCGAGCCGACAGAAATCAAAAGATAATTGGTCACTGATTTTAGGAGACTGATGGTCGCTGAGTATTATTAGAGGTCAGGGCAACAGCCAATGACACTCTCTATTGGAGATGTGTGTTCCACGCTGCCATGTTGGTGAATCCATAGGCCTCAAATTGAAGATTGAAAGCATTGTATATTTAATCTACTGTTTGTATTGTTTGTGTTGATTAGTGGTAGGATTACAAATACATTACTGTAGGATTATGAAATTAAACTAGGAGGCGAGAGAGGTGTGTGCACTTACGTTCAGTTGTATATACGCTCAATTGACGTCATTATTTACAATATTTACGTCTTTGTTATTCTCTTTCTCTTTGTCTTTTTTTGTCACTTTCTTTCTTTCGCTGTCTGTCCGCCCGCCCGTCCGTCCGTCCGCCCGTCCGTCCGCCCGTCCGTCCGCCCGTCCTGTCTGTATGTCTGTCTGTCTCTGAAACACTCTTTCTTTCCCACTCTCCCTCTCTTTCTCTCGGTTATTGGTAGAGGATCAGTTTTATTGCACACGAACGGCGCCTCAAGTGTCCAGTCTCCTCTGATGGACCAAACAAAGAGACTGTTAGCCCGGTTCACGACCTCCAGACACTGGCGAGTGTGTATACAAGAATAACACACGTTGTAAATATTCATTTGTTGGTTGGTGTCCTCATTGTTTAAATGTTGCCTAGACATCCATCTATTGGCCTGCTCTTCGATTCCCAAAATGTAGAGGGGTTATTATCGTATACAAAGTACGCACGTGCCCTCCGAAGTTCTTTTTTTTTCTTCCCTCATCCGAGAAGGTTAGATGTCCTATTAATTACGACTTGGAGGTGTAGTTGGGAGTTGCCTTTCAACGAGGCTGGGACCTTGATTGAAAGTACAAGTCGTATGAGCTTCAGGCAAATGGTGCAGGACCCTTATTAATTATTAGATCATTCGGCACTCTGTGGGTGATGTGGTCATCATGATGCCAACCGTCTTCACCCCCGAAGACATTTACAGTTTCCCATTTTAGTTTTGGTCGGTCTTGTGTGCTTCATTTTTAATTCACCACAAACAAAAGGAATCCCAGGAGTTCCCGGGAAATCCCGTGACATCAGGGTGACTCCATAGCGGGTGTAGGGGTGTGTTGATATTATAGATATTTAAAAAAAATGTGGTTGCGTATCCCTTACGGGACGTTGCAGTCAACACTAGCATTTTTCAGCTGCCGTTGATGTACTAGGCAAGTGTTACGTTCAGTAGTTTGCCATTGATTTCTGAACGACCGGCTCCCATACCAGCACGTTATAATACAACGCGACACGGTCTGCTGCACAAATTGGTCGCAGCTGAGCTTCGAACGCCTGGTACCCGGCTCATGAACCGCGTGCGCAAGCCTTTAGCCACGGAGCCGGCAGCCACGGATATTATAGATACAGACACATAATTGCTTTCGCAAGCAGAAGGCAAGTAAGTGCTATTATGTAATGTATTTATTGAAATAAAGAATAATATAAATTGAATGTGTTGTCGATCACTTCCGATTGAGTGTGTGGTGGACTGCTAGACCGATCGATAGATGCTATAATGTTTCTGGGCCTTGAGGGCCCTCACTGTCGTCGGAGTGCATATCCATATCTTGTGCTACTCGTCTTATCTTGTGTATGTCCCATATGTCTACGCTAATCTTTGATGTAACTGGGGGCCAGTTTGCGAAGACAATGGCATGCGGTTTTGGGTACATCTTGCAGCAAACACGCTTGTCGATCGACCACGAAGTGATTCCCGATATCCCTTTACTAAAAATCGACGATCCCACCAGATCTACGT
The DNA here is from genome assembly GCA_963921405.1 of Cepaea hortensis. Classification (NCBI taxonomy): domain Eukaryota; kingdom Metazoa; phylum Mollusca; class Gastropoda; order Stylommatophora; family Helicidae; genus Cepaea; species Cepaea hortensis. The sequence goes on from OY992882.1 coordinate 41,257,633, forward strand.
CAGTGCTAAAAATAATTACGTGGTTTGTTTGCGGTGAATTAAAAATGAAGTACTAGGCCTTGTTGCCCAGTTCAGTTTTAAACATCCGCCTCGATACGCATTCGAACTCATTACTAACATTCCGGCAGGCAAGTGGACTAGCCTCTACGCTGCCATGAAACTATCCATATTGCTCCCATCGCCTACATCCGGTGACACTGGGAGTTTCACCCAGTGCATGAACTTCGGAGAACCGATGAGCATCCGTAGACTCATGCGAACGCCTATACTAATTTTCATGATGATTGTGAAAGACTTGAGTCCACACAATGGGGAGTATTTGATCAAGGCCATTGCTTAGCGGGCAAAGAATTGCTTGGTGTCATCATCGTCAACCGAGCTACGATGTATTGTTTCGTCCAGAGCCCTTAACCTCAAACGTAACTAAGCAGTTTTAAGTAACAGGTGAACTTGTAGCGTAAAAAAAAAATTCATACTGGCCTTTAGGCTGCACCCTCTCTCCCATACCATAGCGAACACGTCTCCGGTTTCTGCCCACTTAATGAGCTGCTCGCGCGCTTGTCATACCTCCACTTTAGTTGTCAACCCTAATCGTTCTCGTTGCATGGCGGAGCAGAAATTCTCCAACATGACACCACGGCCATCTATTATAGGTCAGACGACATAGTTACCTATCATGAACTTTTTCTGGGTCGTACACATGGCACACCCTTCAGTGTCATCCCTGGTCATTCTGTTGAAAATAGTTCACCACAGACAGTAATTGCCGGTCGGTTTGATGAGTCTGGGTTCAAATCCGCTTAAACATGTAATTTATTAGTAATACATGGCTGTGGTAGCCGCGGTAGTGGCTTGACGCCCGTCTGTCGGCTCGATGGTGTCGAGTTCGAATCCGAATTGATTCAAATATCTATAAAACAGAGTGTATGTTTGTTTGTGTGTGGGGATTTTTGTATTGGATGCGTTCGATAACGGTACATCCGATTGAGATGAAATTTTCTACACGTCTTCCTTTTATTCATTGGCAACCGACTATAATAATTTCTTAATGTAAAATCTTCGACTTATTTAATAACATTTACTTTTCCATTTTCATTATATAATGTCTATATAGCAATGGGACTTCACTCTAGAAAAGTTATTTCAAGGGGCATACATTTTAATAACATTTCTATATACTTTATAGTCATATTGTTGGACTTACTTGCACTATTGTTAAACTTTTTGTCTGTAGTTATTTTCAGGCATATGAGTTATAATAAATAATGATATAATCTTTAAGGCATTTTCAAAGTTTTCATAAAAATAATGCATAATGCATAACATTGTAACCCATCTTTTTCTACAGTTTTCATTGAATGGTGTGTGGAAGGACATTCTTTTAAGTTACTGTGCGCCAAGAGCTGGGCGAAACCACGCCGGTCAGACAGATAGACAGACAGACAGTCGGGAACGGGAGAGCTTATATGACTACTTATATGAATTAAATTAGATGCTCCCCACCAGGGACTGGGTGAAGCCGGGCCGGGACAGACAGACAGACAAACAGATAGTCGGGAACGGGAGAGCTTATATGACTACGTATATGAATTAAATTAGATGCTCCCCACCAGGGACTGGGTGAAACCGGGCCCGGTCAGACAGACAGATAGACAGACAGACAGATAGTCGGGAACGGGAGAGCTTATATGACTACTTATATGAATTAAATGAGATGCTCCCCACCAGGGACTGGGTGAAGCCGGGCCGGGTCAGCCAGACAGACAGACAAACAAGCAGACAGACTGATAGATAGATAGATCCCCTCCAGGGCCTGGGCGAAGCCGGGCCGGGTCAGCTAGTTTTAAATAAAAATGGACCTGGGCTCCCAGTTTGACCCAGCCTAAACTGGGTACCAGGACATATATCGGGAAGTAAAGGCGGTCGGTGTGATTGACAGGTCTTCCCTGCCATGACATTTAGTCTTTTGGTTGTATTTCCTCGCACTAGGATAAGGCTTGTATCTTCCTAGCTGCGTTCCTCCGCCCGAAGCCAGTCAGTCAATATCTGGGTTTGAGTGCGAATGGATTACATCATCCACCGAGTGTCCATTGGCCTGCATAATATGGGGCTAGAACCCTATGCCCAATGGACATCAAGGCGTGCAAAGTTATTCCTTGATTACTTTTACTTGCAATATTTCCCAGTGTTTCTCTTCTCCCAAAGCGATTCCTTGACTACTTTTACTTGCAATATTTCCCAGTGTTTCTCTTCTCCCAAAGTGATTCCTTGACTACTTATACTTGCAATATTTCCCAGTGATTCTCTTCTCCCAAAGTGATTCCTTGACTACTATTACTTGCAATATTTCCCAGTGTTTCTCTTCTCGCAAAGGGTTTTAGATGACTGAGTATTTCATATTAGGAAAAGAATCATAGTTCGCGGTTTTATGGTCACCAGACAAACAGAACAAAAAAAGTCCACATGTTCAAGCGGCCAAAGAGAGCTAAACAAAAGTAATAAACAGTATACCAAGAAAGTAGACGGGTTAGGTTTGATCACAAACGTTTCGATAAATCTACGATTCAATAGACACCAGCCCTCGGAACTTTCATGGCAACTAGGAAGCAGATCAACATGTTCTTCAGCTGGACTAACCGCTACAAGGCAACGAGTTAAGCACAAGTTATGGCAAACTGCTATAAAAGCTTCTTACAGGACAACATAGACAAACTACCATCCTTATAAATAACATAAAAAATAAAAAAAATAAAAAAACAGACGTTAACCTTCAACTTTCAAGGCTAAACCACACCATAATTTATAGACTGCTAACAGGACACAGCAGATGCAAATACCGTCTTTTTCTTGGTCTATACACGGTTCATTGGATCTTTGTGTGTATGTGATAACACCCCATGCCTGTCAGAAACGTTCTGCCGAACTGACAACAATGAGGGTAAAAAATAAAATATCAGTTATCAGTTATCAGTTATCAGTTATCAGTTGGGGTATCTTCGCTGCAAACTTCGTTCCACCAAAACCTGTATAGAATGTGATTAACCTGAAACTAACTACTGTTTGATATTAGAAAATAATATCGGGGTTTTATTGTCAGGTGTTGTCAGATATGACTGACAACTGTATGGCAGTAGACAGTACTACCTGCTTTCTGTTAGCGTCGAATGTTTGACGGCACTCACTAAACCTGACCCCCCCCCCCCCCCCTTAGTATGCCAACGGCATCGGGTGGAGGAACGCAGATGGGAAGATACAAGCCGTATCCTCGTGACATAAGCCTTGGTCATTGACAATGAGGTGAGTGACCGGGCATAAGAAAGAATGGAGATGAAAGTGGGAGACAGTAAAGTGACTGACCTGGCTATGAGAAAACAGCCAGTCCTGAGAAATAAAATAGTGAGGGTAGAGAAAGACCCCTTGGGTGGATGGGGCGAGAGATTGTGTATTTGTGTGTTGAAGTCAGGAGACTTCAGGGAGTTGAGTTTTAGACACCGAACGAGTCGGAAGTCCGGTAGTCGACGGAGAACTGTGTTGTGTGATTCTCCGAGCTGTGAAGGCAGTCCTAAAACCCAGAGTGGGTTACATAGAGAGCAGAGGATCCGACCCAGTGGGTGGGTCGTATTGTGGGAGATCCAGCCGTGGATAGTAGCTGGACTAAATGTCTTGTGAATTTGAGATTCAGCAGGCCGTGAGAAGACAGTGATGTGTGCTGGTTAGATTGTGAGGAGGATATTTATATTCTATGGATTACATTGTTTCTGGATGTATAAATATGTTCCGTCTGTCCGTGTTCTTTCTGGATTAAAAGATTATGTGCGCCAACTCAATCTTGTTTCATGACTGGTGAAGGTGCACTGCTGGGGTGAGTTGGATTAAGAGACAGTTAGATAGCTCGATTGACACACCAGGAGCATCGTTACCTAGACAACGACCATCACACGCCCTTATCATGAGAACGACGTGTGACACCTCGTAAGTGGAAATGCAACCAAAAGACTAAATGTCATGGCAGAGAAGACCAGGCCCTGAGTCTTGGTTGGCATTTAGCCTAGGATCGAAGTTCCGACAGGCGGACAGTGGTTCCGGCAGCTTCTGCAGCTTGTCTTGTTCCAGATGTATTAGTGTTACCTTTTCTCTGGAGTACACTAGACAGGCCGAGAGAGGGATCTTCATGCTTGGGCAACACATAGTCTCTAAATCCAGCCCAGGCTTTGTGCTATGGAAAGGTATGACTTCATTATACAAACTATCGTCTATCAAGATGACAGATGCCAGTCAGTCAATATCGAGGTTTGAGTGCGAGCAAGGAGGGAGAGAACCTTTACAATATGAGACATGGAGACTTGCGATTGAATACGTTGAAAGGCAGAAGTTAGTGGCAAAGAAGACAATTACATACAAACCACTTCATTGCAAAGACACGTGAAAACAGCGAGGTTCTGACTGTCTAAAAGCTGAAGACAGTAGTTGAGAGTAGGGGACAGTGAGGAGACATGATCATACAACTTCAACTCTAGTCTTCTGACTAACATTATGATAAAGTCAATGAAGATGACACCCCACATACAAAGGTAATATACATAAGCCGCGATGATGACACTTAGGTGTTTCACCAATGACCCATCCTCCCCGAAGGTCAAAGAGGTTGAAGCTCTTAACCCCAAAATGAAGTAGTTGAAGAATACTTCAACACTCCTCACTCCCACCACCCACCCCTCACACACAGAACCCACTCTGTTTACGCTTAACTGCAAAGGTAGACCACAATTATCATCAATATGGCGGATCTTCATTATCATCATCATGTGCCTTGTAAAAAGGTGCAGGCGTTCATGGCTCTAAACAGATCTCGATCCTTGGTGTTCTGGATCAATTCCATTGATGACAGTTCTCCATGTCATCAGCTCAGGCCAGGCCGCTTCATTGATCTCGGTGGCCACTGTTTCTTCAACCATTGAACATTTCAGGTGTCACGATGTTCTCCAATGCCACTCTTCTCATTATATGACTAAAGAATAATATAATTATGAGAGACGACATTGATTATTTCAGGGCGAACGAGGAAAATGAAGAAGAGGGTTAAGTTAGTTGCATATCCCTTACAGGACGTAGCATTCAACACCAACATGTTTTGCTGTTGTGAACTCTTGGCAAGTTTACGTTCAGTAGTTTGCCATTGCTTTCTGAACGACCGGCATCCATACCATTTCGTAAAAAACCAACGCTAGACGGTCTGCTGCCAAATCGCCCGCAGCTGTGTTTCGAACGTGGGTATGTGGCAGTACGAACCGAGCCGGCAAGAAGAGGGTATGTAACTTGAGATATCTCTCTGCTGTACTTGACACTATTGTGGGCAGGTGTATGGAAGGATGGTTTTGAAGATTTGAGGTTTTCTACTCTTTCTGTCCCAGATAGTAGCTATTTCAAAATAATAATAACACACATAAGTTGAAGGAATAACAGGGACTATATTTCTACCACAACATCTAGGGTACAGACATTGCAAGTAGCAAATATTATAAGGTGGAGACATTTAAATTAAAAGCTTTCTTTCACCAATGAGTGTGTGTGTTGGGGGGGGGGATGACACGGCCTTTAGATGTGTGAGGTGTTACATCCACAAATGGTGTCTTGTGTGGTACAGAAGAGATTTTACCGCCAATAGATACAACTTCCTTGTCTTTCCGGAGATCAACATCCAGGTTACATGTAGCAAATTTCATTTAACAGATAATATGACAAACTTAATAAACTAACCTTTCGTATTCATTTTCTAAATAACCAGTTTTTTTGGAAGTCGACATTTCTAGGATATATCAACTCTTTCTGCTTCATTCTGTTGTTTCTGTAACTCATTCTAGACCCAGTAGGTGTTACTTGTAGGAAAGCCAGTAGTAAAGCGTTAAAATAATAACAAGATTGTATAAACTACGTCAAAAAGCTACAATTTGAATAAAGTGGATTAATGAAGCAATCATTTTAGATAGAAGGAGTAAAGAAAAGCGTAGCGTATATTGAGGAAACAATTAACGTAAAGATAAGTATAACTTGTTGAGAGTAATCAATCAACGCAAAGACAAAAGTGCCATGTATCAAACGACCAATCAGCGTAAAGATAAGTGTAACATTTAATGAGCAACTAATCAACATAAAGATAAGTGTAGAATGTAATGAGTAACCAATCAATGTACGGTCATGTGTGGCCTGTATCAATTAACCAAACAACGTAAACATAAGAATAGCGTGTAACGAAACAGTAACCAATCAAAGTAAAGATACGTGTGGCATTTAATGAGTAACCAATCAACGTACGGCCAATTGCTTGGTGCAGAATTAGTTAAAAGATATAGTAGTTCAGAAGAACGAACAGTAGAAGATATAGCGCCTGCAGAGCGACACAGGAGAATGGACAGACGAGGTGTAGATTCAGGACATCCAACGGGCTAGATATGTTGCTAGAAGATAAGGACGATTGCTTTTAAACCAACATTCATTCAGATCGGCAGGAATGGAAACAATGTAGATATGTTGGCAATGTTTATGACTTAATGATAATGATGATAATGATGATGTTCACGATGTCTATTAACCCTTGTTTGTCTTTTAATATCCACTTATAAGCGTGTTGTTGACATTTTGGGCTTTCCTGGCACAAAGAAGTATATTAAATGTCAGTCACCTTGTGAATAGTTTGTTCTGGGTGGCTTTGATACTGAAGATGAGAATTAAAGTGTTGTCAGGACTTAACTAACACTGAGATTATTTCAATGTAAATTGAATACGTTTGCAACACACATCCTACTTGTGGTACTGTGGTGTCTGACAGAGACTAAGAGTAGAACAGGATACGAAAAACAAAACTGCATTTTAGAAGATGAAAAATATCTTATGTGATAAGTCAATCTAATGACATGTGATAGAGTACTTAAATGTTATATAGAACTTATTCTGATGTATGGTAGCAAATCTTGGAATGCGATCGAATAAATTAGAAAGAACTTGGAGGGGGATGTGCTTTCTATTATGCTTGCTTGCTTGCTTGTGTTCGTTGGCTTGAGCTCCAACGCGAAGTCCTGTATGTCGGATGAAGGCATCCTGTTGTCCAACATCAGTGTGATGTCATACAGGACCTGTGTTTTGCGTGAGTATCCGTTGTCCCATGTCTGGCTTATTGGTGTGCAGACTGGTGGTTCCTCGCCGTACAGGCAGACACTCTCCGACTTCGGAGGAATCGGCGATCCTACTGACTTTAGCCAGAACCCCGAAGGGACCTGTTGCCCAGGACGCTCGACGAGGACGCGTCAATAGGTCTTGGCCAGTATATAACCCGGCCCTGGTGCCTTGGAAACACCTCTGCGTCCCTGCTTTCTAATATGAATACAAATACCTTGGACGCCAGAGTAACTAACAACGATTGCCTGAAACAGACTAGTGATGATAGAATAATTTTTATACAGCTATAAGAACAAGATAAACGATATTCTTTGGCGATGATATGAGAAGATTTGCGTGGGAGAACATCGTGACAGCTGGAAAGATCAACGGTAGAAGATACAGAGGCAGATCGAGAGAAATGATGCTGGATGCCCTCAGACATTGGCATGGATGTTTTACAGTGTGTAAGCATTACAGTGCTGACCTGATAAGGCGAACACACCTGGGACCCAAGAAATAGTTCTTCATATCAACAATTCCTCTTATAAGAGTTTAAGCATATAGTAATGCATTTACAACGTATAATACAATGTCATTCTTCACAACATAAATTCGCCACATCCGAGATCGCCTTTAGTGGTTTGCACGGTACATGTAGTCACGATCCATTTTAATTGCTATTTCATTGTGACTCAAAGGCGAGAGTGTTTTCCCTACGCATAAGTACATCTTCACTTCATGCCTGCCCGTCTGTCGCAGAAGCGCTTGTGCCCACGCCACCAATCGTGAGAGCCTTTGGCTAATGTGAAGATACTCTAATTCCTGGCATGTATATCATCTTACATCTGTATATCATCTTACATTTCTATATCATCTTACAAATGTCTGACAAACACGTCACAATGATACTTACGTGCTTTCTCCTGAGCTGCTCAAACTCGGCCAGGGAGGCTTGGGAAAAACGTCTTAGCTTGCTGGGCCCGGCTCCGGTCAGTTTGTTATTGAACAAAGCGATCGAATCCTTCCGAATGTGCGAGGCGAATCGTTGACCAGCAAGACTCAGGTTGGACAAGTTGAAGCCATTCAGGGAGGCTTCAGAGGATGTGGCCTCACTTACAGGTCTCACAAAAGGGGTTATGTCTGTCCATAGCAAATAGAGGTAAACATAACGAAAGTATTAGTATGTGTGAACAGCGTGAATATAAACATAAGTGAACATCATATAACAGACTGTTTGTGGAACTCGCTCTCCTTACTGCTTGCTGAAAAGAATATCAATCTTTTGCCAGTCATTTGCTTCATGCCTAATCACGGTCACTGTCTTCAATGTCCAGAGTCTTGCCTTCGTTGTGGTCGACCGCTGATTCTTCTTCCAGAAACATTATCTTTTATTAGTGTTCTTTCTACACCACGTAATGCCAGAGTATTTCATTTCCCTAGATATGATATTTATGAGCCAGAGTATTTCAGTTATCGAGATATGATGTTGTTAATGAATCATTTTCTCTGATGTTCAGATCCTGTAAACTGTCATGAATTATTTTCGACTCATGACTAATCCTAAGAATATTTCTGTTACATTGGAGCTCAAACTAGCAAACAATGTAAAAATGACGCGAACAAACAATGTCGAAAAGAACAATTCACGTAAAAATGTTCAAGAGTATAAACATGATGGGAGTACAACAATGTGAGCATTAGGAGATGACAACGACATGAATATCTCATGCAAGTCGTCAGAGGCACTAAGTGGACAGGGTCTGTATGTTAACGGGAACCTAAAATGAAGCGAAGACTATTAACACTGCAACCTACCAGCCATTTCATAAAGAGCGACCAAGGAGGATACCGCCATTGTGTTACCGGGACATTTAAGGGAAGCAAAGAATAGTATAACACTGTAACCTACCATAAGGTCGTAAGAGGCAGCGATGGAGCGTTGGGCTTGGGATTGGCTTCCTCACCCTGTGGAATAAACTTGAGCAAAAGTCCAAAGGTAATCCGATAATAGCGTAATTAGAAAATCCCACAGGGCAAAAGAAAAAAGAGGAAGACCTGAAAAGACTCACGGAAAAGAGAAGTAGAAACAGAAATGAACATTGTGGGAAGGACGTGGACTGAGCTGTCTGGACTGAGTTGGTTGAGGGATTATTCCCCAATGCGAGAATAGAGGACACAAGACAAATAAAGACAGACATGCACTCACATGCTTTTATCTAATTGCCTAGTTTATTCTTGATAAGAAAATGTACCTTCTCCAGTTCCCGTGATTGTAATGTGTGAAACACAATAGATATTATGTTTATATAGCTAGGTATGTTTTTCAGTGGTATTCACGTGGCAGGTGATTGTCGTCTGTTAAAGCATATCATGTAATCCGTTTATAATAAGTATATAAAGTAAAATAAAAAGACTTTTACAGGTCTAAGGTGCATTGGGCATATGGTGCTAGACATATATGTTTATAGACCAATCGACACTCGGTGGGTGACGTGGTCAGTGTCACACCAGCCGCATTTATTTCCCAATACATTTTCCTAGTCCCCATTTTAGACTGGGTTGACCTGGAAGCCCAGGTCACATTTTACAAGTTTAATCCTCCCCAATGAGGAAGAGCATCGGGCCGGGAGTCGAGCGTCTACCGACTACGCCAGTGCGACTCCCCTGTCGTGTCTTTATCTAAAGTGTCGTCCCTGGAGTGAGGGGAGTCAACACCCACATTATATTTTATCCCCTTTCTAATAACCTGGAGAATCCACCAGCTTCTGTCCAACACACTCCATCAGCCCGTGGACACCTTTTCCTATCTCTCTCTCACTGTCGTACTATGCCCCCTCTCATTCTTCCCCAACGCAAGATATTCAACAACTCATTCTTCCAACAATTAATAAAGATTAATTTATTAAAAGAAAAAGTGTAATGTACGTGAGGCGTGCATGCGAAGAAAATGTGTGTTGGGTATTCTAATGTAAATGTGGAGGTCAGACTACAAAGTTCATGATCAGAGTCCACTCATCATGGCAAGGATTACACGACATCACAAGAATCAGCACAATGGACCTCACCGAAGTCGTGTCCTTCTCTCCAGACATGTCCTCCTCCAGGAGCTCTGATGACGATGAAATCTGATTCCCATTCAAATCTATAATCCGTGAACGATACTAATTTTGTTTCTAACAAAAACTGTTCCTAATCACTCCTCCCCCTCCTCCTCCTTCTTCCTCCTCCCTCCTCCCCCTCCTCCTCCCTCCTCATCCCTCTCCGCCTCCTCCCTCCTCCTCCCTCTACCTCCTCCTCCTCCCTCTACCTCCTCCCCCCTCCTCCCTTCACATTCCTCCTCCTCCCTCTTCCTCCTCCTCCCTCCTCCTCCTCTCTCCGCCTCCCTCCTCCTCCTCCCTCTACCTCCTCCCTCCTCCCTCCTCCTCCCTTCACATTCCTCCTCCTCCCTCCTCCTCCTCCCTCCTCCTCCCTCCTCCTTCTCCCCCTCCTTCTCCTCCTTCTCCCTCCTCCTTCTCCCTCTTCCTCCTCCCTCCTCCTCGCCTCCTCCTCCACCCTACTCCTCCCTCCTCCTCCTAATCCCTCCTCCTCCCTCCTATTCCTCCCTACTCCTCCTGTCTCCTCCCTCCTCTTTCCTCATCCACCTCCCTCTTCCTCCTCCCTCCTCCATTTACCCAAGACAGACAGACAGTCAGAAATAGTCGGGAATAGGATCTTATATGACTACTTATATAATTTAAATGAGATGCTCTCCACCATGGGCTGAGCCGGGTCAGACAGACAGACAGACAGATAGATAGACAGACAGACAGACAGACAGACAGACAGACAGACAGACAGACAGACAGACAGACAGTCGGGAACGGGAACTTATATGACTACTTATATGAATTAAATGAGATGCTCCCCACCAGGAGTTGGGCGATGCCGGGCCGGGTCAGACAGACAGACAGATAGATAGTCGGAACGGGAACTTATATGACTACTTATATGAATTAAATGAGATGGTCCCCATCAGGGTCTGGGCGAAGACGGGCCGGGTCAGACAGACAGACAGACAGATAGACAGACAGACAGACAGATAGTCGGTAACGGGAACGAGAACTTATATGACTACTTATATGAATTAAATGAGATGCTCCCCACCAGGGTCTGGGCGAAGCCGGGCCGGGTCAGCTAGTCTTATATATAAAAAAGGATCTCCGTCCAAATGTATGTATTTATGTCTGTATGTCCTTTATACGTTCGCGAACGGCCCATCCGATTGAGATGAAATTTTCTACACGCCTTCCTTTCAATCCAGCGCTGCCAACTGTGATATTTTGTTAGTGTGAAATCGCCTGCTTACTCAATATTATTTCATTTTTCATTTTTCATCATAATTTCATATATCTCAGGGGACCTAACTCTGTAAAAGTTATTTCAAGGGGCATAACTTTTCTGTATAACTTATAGTCATATTGTGGCATCGTTTTCAAAGATTTATAAACTCTTTGTCCATAGTTATATACCGGCATATGAGTTATAATAAATAATGATACAATCTGTAAGGCATTTTCAAAGTTTTCATAAAAATAATGCACAATGCATAACATTGTAACTCATCTTTTTTTGCTTAAGAAGTTACTGTAGTCATGCAGGTGATTAGAAAGAGTTTTCATTAAAAATAATGGATGGTGTGTGGAAGAACGTTCGTTTAAGTTACTTTTTTTGTTGTATGAATTTAATGAAGCCGGACAGGGTCAGGCAGACAGATAGACAGACAGATAGACAGTCGGGAACAGGAACTTATATGACTACTTATATATATAAATTAAATGAGATGCTTCACACCAGGAGCTGGGCGATGCCGGTCCGGGTCAGACAGACAGACAGACAGACAGACAGACAGACAGATAGTCGGTAACGGGAACGGGAACTTATATGACTACTTATATGAATTAAATGAGATGCTCCCCAACAGGGCCTGGGCGAAGCCGGGCAGGGTCAGGCAGACAGATAGACAGACAGATAGACAGACAGATAGACAGTCGGGAACGGGAACTTATATGACTACTTATATGAATTAAATTAGATGCTCCCCACCAGGGTCTGGGCGAAGCCGGGCAGGGTCAGCTATATGACTATAAGTTATACAGAAAAGTTATGCCCCTTGAAATAACTTTTACAGAGTCAGGTCCCCTGAGATATATGAAATTATGATGAAAAATGAAAAATGAAATAATACAAAGATTTATAAACTCTTTGTCCATAGTTATATACCGGCATATGAGTTATAATAAATAATGATACAATCTGTAAGGCATTTTCAAAGTTTTCATAAAAATAATGCACAATGCATAACATTGTAACTCATCTTTTTTTGCTTAAGAAGTTACTGTAGTCATGCAGGTGATTAGAAAGAGTTTTCATTAAAAATAATGGATGGTGTGTGGAAGAACGTTCTTTTAAGTTACTTTTTTTGTTGTATGAATTTAATGAAGCCGGACAGGGTCAGGCAGACAGATAGACAGACAGATAGACAGTCGGGAACAGGAACTTATATGACTACTTATATAAATTAAATGAGATGCTTCACACCAGGAGCTGGGCGATGCCGGTCCGGGTCAGACAGACAGACAGACAGACAGACAGACAGACAGACAGATAGTCGGTAACGGGAACGGGAACTTATATGACTACTTATATGAATTAAATGAGATACTTCCCACCAGGGACTGGGCGAAGCCGGGCAGGGTCAGGCAGACAGATAGACAGACAGTTAGAAAGTCGGGAACGGGAACTTATATGACTACTTATATGAATTAAATGAGATGCTCCACACCAGGAGCTGGGCAATGCCGGGCCGGGTCAGACAGACAGACAGACAGACAGACAGACAGACAGACAGACAGACAGACAGACAGACAGTCGGTAACGGGAACGAGAACTTATATGACTACTTATATGAATTAAATGAGATGCTCCCCACCAGGTTCTGGGCGAAGCCGGGCAGGGTCAGCTAGTCTTATATATAAAAAAGGATCTCCGTCCAAATGTATGTCCTTTATGCGTTCGCGAACGGCTCATCCGAT
>OY992882.1:41273358-41390858 GCA_963921405.1 Cepaea hortensis
GGCCAATCTTTCTGCATCACAATTTATCCGGGATAGGATTTTTCAATTGTTCTGTGGTCTTCATCCCAACCAGAGGGAACCTGTAAAATATATAACACAACTGGTGATAGCCTCCCCGTCACTGATCCTTATTAGATGATCATGGGCCATCGGTCTTGCTCAGAAAAATACATTGAACCTAACTCTGTCAGGGACAGATGAACTCAACACATTGGTTTTCATCAGGCCAAGACAAGAAGAAAAAAAAAAAACAACAAACAGAATGCGGAACTCCGCCCACCAGGGAGCACCCATTGGAATATCCCAATTATCCCCCATTACTCAATTCTCACTAGTAGAGCTTATCAGCATTTCACTACTCTATTTTCAACTAACAGAGCTAATTATCACTTCACTAGTTTCCACCATGCTACTGCCTAAATTAATTAGGCCTAATTACACTATGTAATGACCTAAACTCTAGTTATATCCAACACTAGATTATTCCACATTATTTACATCTAAACGATTTATTGTAAATACCTTATAAACACTCAGCCCTATCCCACATCGAATCTATGCTTGCCATAAAGGACACATGCTCCTCAACATTAGTTGATATCGAACATGCTAGATTCTTTGCGAATTAAAACAGCGCGAGTCAAAACACTCCCACCCAGGCCCACACTCTTGCGTAAAACTAACGATAACAAATTTGTCCTCATTCAGCCTAGGATTGTCCTAGTCACGTCATTCGATGTAACCCTCCCCCAGGTTGCCTCCAGGTCGGGACTATTTTCCCGTACATCAAAGGTCCCTCCCGCCTGGGATCTATAGACTTAATTTCTTCTGTCAACAGCAGGTTTTTTTTTTTTGGGGGGGGGGGGGGCAGACAATTCGTCAGAAATACTCTCTGTCCAACAAGCAATCCTCAAGGTCGGCGGTGCCGTTTGATCTATCTGCCACTTGTTGTAAACAACTGCAGCTGTGCATACAGACAGTCTTTGGTAATTTCTATCATCTGATGTTAACTTGAATCCAACTTGTTTTTCTCTGTCTGTGTTAAAGCAGTTGTGGCCTTGAAACAGGCCGTTTAATCAGAATCCGTATATTGTCATCAACTGGTTAATCACGTTTTTTTTTAATGACTCTCTTAAGAGAGTAGTCCATCTCACTCTTCTCCACCGTGAGTTTAATCCAGATGATTCATTCTTCTTCTTCAGGAGCTGGGTGTCTTGACAAGAAGTCCTCTCCAACATTTTCCTTCCCAGGAATGTACTCAACTGTGACATTATAGGGTTGAAGTAACAACGACCACCGCATCAAACGGGCGTTGAGCTTCTGAGAAGTAGCCAGGAACGTCAGGGGCTGATGATCCGACTGGACCCGAAACTTAACTCCATACAAATAGGGCTGGAATTTTTGCACGGCCCATACGAGAGACAAGCACTCTCTCTCGACGGTCGAATAATTCCTCTCAGCCTGGAGTAATTTCTTGCTTGCGTATGCCACAGGTTTCAAAACCGAAGCATCGTCTTTTCCTTCCTGTAACAAAGCTGCCTCAATCCCAATCCCAATCCCACTCGCATCCGTTCTCAACACACATGGTTTGGAAAGGTCAGGGAGCTGCAATACAGGCTTGCTGACCAAGGCCTCCTTTAACTGACTATAGGCAGTCTCATATTCTGGTGTCCAAATGATTTGGTCCGGGAATCCCTTTTTCAAGGTTTCCGTCAATGGAGCTCCCAGTTCAGTGAAATGTGGGATAAATTTGTGGTAGAACCCACACAACGAGAGAAAAGATCGCACATCCTTCTTCGTTTTTGGCCTTGGTGCATTTCTGATTTTCTCCAGGTTCTTCTCTTCTGGGACAATGTGTCCTGGAGTAATGGTGTGACCTAGAAATTCCAGTGTCTGGTAACCAATCATGCACTTGGTTGGACGAGCGGTAAGCCCTGCTTCCTTGAGTCTATTCAACACTCTCTCCAAGGATTGCAAGTGGTCATCCAAGCTGTCACTGGAAATCAGAATATCATCCATGAATGAGATGATGGCCGGATCCTGTAAAGGATCTAGTAAAGTCCTCATCATGCGTGTAAACACACTGGGTGCATTGCTGAGTCCAAAGGGCACGACCTTGAATTCGTAGTGTCCACTGTGTGTACTGAAAGCCAACAGTGGTCGAATCTCCGGTTTGACTGGTATCTGATAGTAACCCCGACTCAGATCCACCTTTGAAAAGTACCGAGCCTTATGGAGCCTAGCGAATAACTGCGTTGGATTCGGCAAAGGTTCCACCTGAAATTGTGTATGACTGTTCAGAAGTCGGTAGTCTATACACAACCGGTGTTCTCCACTAGGTTTCCGTAACAAAACTACCCTGCATTGTATGGGGATGTGGAGGGTGTAATCACGTCATCCTCCAGCAGTTTTTGTATTTCCTCCTCCAGGGCTTTTTCTTTAGAGAATGGCACTGGGTAAACCTTCTGGCGAACCGGCTCCTGTGTGGTCAAAGTCATCTCGAACTCAACCAACCTTGTTCTTCCTGGTTTATCAGTCAGTATCTCCTTATGAGACTTGAGAACCTGGGTTATCTTTTCCCTCTCCTGGGAGGTCAGATCAGAGTTCACCTGCACATCCTTGTAGGTTTCCTGGTGTACCAGGGATATTCCCTGCCCTCGCTGGTTCCCACTTCTGTCTCCACTGCATCTGCCATTGCCATAAGGTGAGCCACCCTGTCTCCGGGTCTCTCTTCGTATTTTCGCAAGAGATTGATATGGAAAATCTTCGACTTTCCCCGGATCCGGATCTGATAGTTGGTTCTGGATATCACCCTTTCCACGGGAAATGGTCCTTGCCAATCTATCTCCAGTTTGTTGTTTCCCGTAGGGAGTAGCAACAAGACTTTGTCTCCCACCTCTAGAGATCTGTCTTTAGACCTACGGTTGTAGTAAGCCGCATGTCTTTTTCTGGCTTTTTTCAAGTTTTGATTCGCCAAAGTCCATCCCTTGTGGAGTTTTTCTTTCAGTTCCTCCACGTATTTATAGGAAGAGATCACTTCTTCTGACGTCCCCTCTTCAGTCCAACTCCTCAACATGGGTTCCAACGGTCCTTTGATTGGACGACCAAACAGCAACGCAGCGGGTGGTAGTCCTGTTGAGCCATGAGGAACTTCCCGATAGGCAAAGAGTACTGCTGGGATATATTCATCCCACCTATCAGGTTTTTCCTGTGCCAGTTTCCTGAGCATTGTCATCAACGTGCCGTTGAAACGCTCTACTTGTCCATTGGCTTGAGGATGGTAAGGGCTGGTATGTATGTGGTTAGAGTGAAACACACTAAATACCTCCTCCATGAGTTGTCCACAAAACTTGGACCTATTGTCCGTCAGAATTTGATCCGGAAAGCCTAATCTGGTAAAGGCCTCCATCAGTGCGTCCGCCATTCTTTTCGAGTCAATCGTGGTCAACAGTATGGCCTCACCCCACATTGTACAGCAATCCACCATTGTGAGTATATACATGTTCCTCTTCCTAGTTCTGGGAAGTGGACCCACGATATCGATGGCTACCCTCTCGAAAGGAGAGTTCATGATGGGCATCTCACCCAAGACTACCGGAGCTGTCCAGTGTTTCGGTGCCATCCTCTGGCACTCAGGGCATGACTTCACATACCGACGCACATCATCTGTCATTCCCGGCCAATAGTAATGGCAGGAAATTCGCTGCATGGTGGCGGCAATACCCATGTGTCCACTAAAGGAGATGGTATGCCCCATATGAAGAATCTGGGACCGGTGAGCTTTCGGAACGACCAACTGACCGTATAGGTTGTCTCCCCTTCCTGCTCTCCTGTAGAGTATCCTATTCTTCATGTAGTACGGACCCCGTCCTGGTGGATCAGCACTTTTCTGCAGCTTTTTGTAGCAAGGACGTAAAGTAGCATCCTCACTCTGGGCAGTTCGTAGCTCCCCCGGCAGTGGGTTAGTCACAATTGCTTCTGCCTCTTCCGTTCTCGTCTGAGAGCGAGTCTGTATTGCTCCCATATGGATTGGCTCCCTAGGGATTCCCAGAAAGACATACCGGAAACCAAGGATTACTGGAAAAATGGGATCGGTCAATACAGCGGCCTTGATTGTGCCGGTGACATACCTTGACCGAATCTCTACATTAGCAATGGGCAACTTCATGGCTACAGCACTCCTCTGTGCAGGCTGTATCTCCATGGTCTCACCTGTGAATTGTTCTGGATGCACCAGATCCGCAGAAATCACGGCCTCTCCGTCAAGTCCTGTGTCGTACAAACACTCCACTTGACGACCGTTAACCTCTACCAATTCCACTACAGGTGGTTTATCCTGGTCTGGAGTCTCTTCCTCGGCCTCGACCTGTTTAGTGGGCTCCACCTTAGGTTTCCCGGGGCACACGACGAATTTAATGTCTCCTGACTTTCCCTTGCAGTCAATAGCATTGTGCGTGTTTGACTTGCATTGGTTGCACCATTTCCCTGTCCTAGATTTTCTAGTGCCGGACTTGAGTGAGCTCTCCTGGTGGTGAGCTTCCTTGTTGACCTTGGCATTTTCAGTGACAACCTCCTTGGAAGTCACTTGACATGCTGCGAAGTGAGGGCTCTTAGCCTTCGAGTTGCAGTCCCTCGTATTGTGAGAGGGTGACTTACAAATTGAACACCACTTCTCCGACCACGGTCGTTTTGGGGTGGAGCTTGAAGTGCTCTTGCTTCCCTCCTTCTTCTTCTCTGAACTTTCCTCTGATTTTTGTACATAAGGTTCCCCCTTTTTGGTTCCTGAGTTTTTGGCTTTCTTCTTGTCATATTTCTCCTGACCTTTGGTGTTGGTGGAAAAGTTTTCCCCTGCCTCCCCATGTACGTCGACGAACCGTTCTGCTAATTTTGTCACGAGGTCAATACGTTCCTCTCCTTGCTCTCCCAGGAATGTCCTGAGCGGTTTCGACATTTGCTTCTTCAGCTGGTCGACCACCATGAGTTCTTCCAGACTCTCATAATCACGCGCGAACCCAGCCAAATCCATCCACTTGTGGAGATAGGATTTTAGACGCAAACCGTAAGCGGCAAGCAACTCCCCCGGTTCTCGTTTCGCTGCTCGAAATTTTTTCCGGTAAGTATGTGACGTAACTTCGAACCCTTTCAGCAGAGCGGTCTTCAATTCGTCATAATTGTTCTCATGTCCTGGTGGCAGGCGAGAATAAACCACGTTGCCTGTCCCGCGTAAACCCTGGGATAGCTTAAGACACCATTTATCACGGTCCAGACCCATAGCAACAGATATGGCCTCGAAGCGTTGAAGGTACTGGCCAATCTTCTCTTTGTCCTCCTCGTAGACCGCTAGAGGAAACTTCATAGCATGGTAACCATGTCCACCTGCTGGGGTTTGGACTGGGATGGAGGAACCTCCAACTGCTCCCTCAGTTTCTCCATTAGATTACCTCTTCAACTCGAGTTCCCTCATCCGGTACTCGTGCTCCCTTTTCTGAGCCTCCTGCTCCGCTTCCCGTTTCCTAGCAGCTTCCTCAACTTCAAGTTTCCTAGCTGCCTGCTCAGCTTCCAATTCCAGTTTCTTGGCTGCCTGCTCAGCTTCAATTTCCATCCTTCTAGTTGCTTGCTCAGCTTCTATCCTCTTAGTTTCTAGCTCCATCTTCCTCAATTCCAACTTAGCCTTTCGATCATCTCTTTCTGCTTGACGATACTCTCTCTCCACTTCCTGTATGTAATCCGTTAGAGCAGAACCTGACAATCCCATTTCTTCCCCTTTTGCCCTTAGTTCTGCTGTGGTTTGTTTAGGAGTGGCCATTTCAGAGAATCATGACCGCCCACGCTTTCCGGCATGGCACATGATTGATTGATTGATTTCAGAGAGGTAAGCTAGCAGGTTGAGTACAATTTTACTGCAAATTAATATATAGATATATGAACAAGTACTATACATCTATATATTCACCACATCCAGCACACCACAACACAATCACTCAGTAACAAGAGTAGAATCAGGACCACAGACCTATGCAGACGTGTGAAGTGTGAACAGGTAAGATATTGGTCCTAACCCCTATCCACATTCACTCTAGCTGGATTCTCCAATATGATATCTCCGTTTTATAATTAAGGATCCCGTGTCAAAAGACCCCATTGTCAGAAGATCCCACTGTCAAAGGATCCTGCTTGCAGGAGATCTCGCTGTCCAAGGATCACGTGTACGAGAGATCCCACCGTCCAAAGATCCCGTTTACGAGCACCCAATAATGTCGTGTCTTTATCTAAAATGTCGTCCCTGGAGTAAGGGGAGTCAACACCCACATTATATTTTACCCCCTTTCTAATAACCTGGAGAATCCACCAGCTTCTGTCCTACACACTCCATCAGCCCGTGGACACCTTTTCCTATCTCTCTCTCACTGTCGTACTATGCCCCCTCTCATTCTTCCCCAACGCAAGATATTCAACAACTCATTCTTCCAACAATTAATAAAGATTAATTTATTAAAAGAAAAAGTGTAATGTACGTGAGGCGTGCATGCGAAGAAAATGTGTGTTGGGTATTCTAATGTAAATGTGGAGGTCAGACTACAAAGTTCATGATCAGAGTCCACTCATCATGGCAAGGATTACACGACATCACAAGAATCAGCACAATGGACCTCACCGAAGTCGTGTCCTTCTCTCCAGACATGTCCTCCTCCAGGAGCTCTTATGACGATGAAATCTGATTCCCATTCAAATCTATAATCCGTGAACGATACTATTTTTGTTCTAAACAAAAACTGTTCCTAATAGATTATAGAAAACTTAAACCTAATAGTTCCTGCGCAGTGTAAAAAAAAAATGGAACACTGTCCCATGAACATGACGTTTTTCTTTCTTGCGAAATGTTCTACAGTTCTCTTTATTTTCTCGTTATTGTCCTAATGTTATAATTTCCTTGATATGTGGAACAACTACACTTCAATGTTAGGTTTCACCTAATGTGAACATCAGTCCCTACTGATCTAGTAATAAGTGGACTGAACATCCATCACTACTGGTGTGTTAACGAATGGTATGAACTAAAACTCATTCGGTATTTATCCTGTAGGATACTTATACCATTCAGCTCCACTGAGCAATGTTGATCAACTTCTTCGAGCATAGACCCATTGAGAAAGTTGCTGACCAATCTTTCTGCATCACAATTTATCCGGGATAGGATTTTCAATTGTTCTGTGGTCTTCATCCCAACCAGAGGGAACCTGTAAAATATATAACACAACTGGTGATAGCCTCCCCGTCACTGATCCTTATTAGATGATCATGGGCCATCGGCCTTGCTCAGAAAAATACATTGAACCTAACTCTGTCAGGGACAGATGAACTCAACCCATTGGTTTTCATCAGGCCAAGACAAGAAGAAAAAAAAAAAACAACAAACAGAATGCGGAACCCTGCCCACCAGGGAGCACCCACTGGAATATCCCAATTATCCCCCATTACTCAATTCTCACTAGTAGAGCTTATCAGCATTTCACTACTCTATTTTCAACTAACAGAGCTAATTATCACTTCACTAG
This sequence comes from Cepaea hortensis, assembly GCA_963921405.1. Taxonomy (NCBI): domain Eukaryota; kingdom Metazoa; phylum Mollusca; class Gastropoda; order Stylommatophora; family Helicidae; genus Cepaea; species Cepaea hortensis. The sequence goes on from OY992882.1 coordinate 41,280,915, forward strand.
TTTCCACCATGCTACTGCCTAAATTAATTAGGCCTAATTACACTATGTAATGACCTAAACTCTAGTTATATCCAACACTAGATTATTCCACATTATTTACATCTAAACGATTTATTGTAAATACCTTATAAACACTCAGCCCTATCCCACATCGAATCTATGCTTGCCATAAAGGACACATGCTCCTCAACATTAGTTGATATCGAACATGCTAGATTCTTTGCGAATTAAAACAGCGCGAGTCAAAACACTCCCACCCAGGCCCACACTCTTGCGTAAAACTAACGATAACAAATTTGTCCTCATTCAGCCTAGGATTGTCCTAGTCACGTCATTCGATGTAACCCTCCCCCATGTTGCCTCCAGGTCGGGACTATTTTCCCGTACATCAAAGGTCCCTGCCGCCTGGGATCTATAGACTTAATTTCTTCTGTCAACAGCAGGTGTTTTTTTTTTTTTTGGGGGGGGGGGGGCAGACAATTCGTCAGAAATACTCTCTGTCCAACAAGCAATCCTCAAGGTCGGCGGTGCCGTTTGATCTATCTGCCACTTGTTGTAAACAACTGCAGCTGTGCATACAGACAGAACGGTCTGCTGCCAAATCGGTCGCAGCTGTGTTTCGGACACAGGTAAGCAGAATTATGAACTTCGTCCGTAACACCTTTCCACGGAGACAATTGCTAATTATCATAGTTTTCGTTTTTAGGATATAATATCAAAGCCACATTCTGCACTATGCCTGTTTACTTGTTCCACTATGTTTTTTAACTCTTCTCCCTTTCTACTAGTAACACGGTATCGTGAGCATATCCAAGATTGTTTATGATTTTTCCATTGGTGTTACGTCCAGACATTTCGACTTGTTTAAGAATTCTTTCTGTGTATAGGTTGAAGAAACTTGGGGACAACATGCATCCCTGCCGTACTCCTCTTTTTTTCTCTTTGGGCGACGAATAATTATTTCCGCACCTAATTGACGCCACTTGTTCCCAGTACAAGTTATAATAAGTCTGATGTCCTTTCCGCCTACTCCTATGTCTTGAGGGGTGAGATATTACATATCCCCCATTCGCCAAAGATTGTTTTCAGCAACGCGCAAACATGGCCAAAACGCAGCACCATGGAAAATATTGTCACCAATGACACGTCTAAAATTAGAAAAGAATGTTCAAGAAGCGTGAAGCGTTTGGAATGGCGAATTCACGAATAATGTAATACCATTGGGTGAACTCGTGACGCCATTGGCGTCACTCTGACTGAATCGATACCAGTAGTCATGTTAGCCTCATTCTTCCTTGGCCATTCTGGAGAGAGACACCTCGCAGGATTTCTCCTGCCTCTTTTCATTGCATCCTTTAGTACAACCATTCGATGTTCTGCTCATCTAACTATGCTCTCTTGGGAGTCAAGGTGAGTTTATCATTTCAAACAGTTTTTGACGATACTGATAAGAATAGTGTAAAAACAGGTATCATGTGATTGTATAGGAAAATGTGTGCCGATGTAATAATGTTGTTTAATTGAAAATTACAAACCGATTAATTCGCTCTCTGAAAATCGACTTTTGTAGAATGACAATGCTAAGTCATCTAATGATTTACCATGCTCAAAATCTCATCACTTATGAATGCAGATTCTGAATGCCATATGAGGTTTATTTTGGTATAAAGGTAAATCATTGAACTTTATTGCTTGTGCTTTCGAGATTTGTTACAAGTGTTTATCATTGACAGTGAAAACCATATTCTTGATGCATGCACTTCATAAGAGGGTTTGTCCACGCTGTGGAGACTGCTCTTATAAATTTCTATCTTGAACTTATGTGCACTTATTAAATATTCAATGGAATATTCAGTTTCATCCATCTTTTCTTAGATATCTTCTTCTTCTTTAGCATTCCGAGCCATTGATGTTCTTTGCTGCAGACACAAGCCTTCTCCATTCATCCCTCTGGTTGACCTTCTCTTGCCGGTCGCTGATTCCAAGTGCTTGTAGGTCTGTATGTATATTATCTCTCCACCGTCTTCTTAGTCTACTTCGGGGTCTACGGTATTTTATTTCCTGGGTGTAAGCTAGTTTTGTTTCCCTATTATCTTCCATTCTTTCTATATGCCCCAGCAATTGCAGTCTATTAACTTTCATGATACCAGTGATTAGCGGGGAATTAACAGATAATAAATGTCTTGTTTGCTTCTCATTTTCCACTCTCCACTTTGTGTACCCCTAATGGGCCCAAAGATGCATCTTAAGACTTTGTTCTCAAAGGTTTGTAATAAGGCTTCGTCTCCTGTAGTTTTACTCCAGGTTTCAGAGCCATACAGCACAACTGGTCTGATCAGTGTTTTGTATATTGTTATATTGGTGTAACGAGATAGCGCATTTGATTTTAGCAGATGTTGTAGCGCATAATTATTTCCAGAGTTGATTCTAGCTTGTATATCTTCCCTTACTATGTTGGAGCAGTTAAAGATTGTACCCAGGTATTTGTATGTTTTCGTTCTTTTAATGGTCATACTATCTATTTGTATGTGGCCAGGGGTTTTAGCCGTTACTTCTCTTGAAATTACCATATGTTCTATCTTATCTTGGTTGATAACCAGTCCCATTTGTTGAGCTTTTTTTTTTAAAAAGTGAGTCAGTATTTCCAATGTTTTTTGTTCACTTCCCCCTATAATATCTATATCATCTGCACAACCAAGCAGTCTGGATGTTCCTCCCATAGCACATTCGTTCTTTACCTTCCTCACAACTTTCTCTAGAACCAGATTGAAAAGGAGAGGCGATAGTGCATCACCCTGTTTCAAGCCAGATGTTATTTGGAAAGGGTCTGATTTCCTGCCTTTATATGTTACCATATTATAAGTATCTTCCATGCATAGTTTGGTCATGTTGATTAACTTCCTTGGTATTCTAAATTCCTGCATAGCATTCCATAGACTATTCATATGGACACTATCATAAGCCTTTTTAAAATCCAAAAATTTGCTATGGAGATCTCTTTTATATTCCCAATTTTTCTCGGCTATTTGTCTTAAGATAAATATCTGATCCATTGTTGATCTGTTGTGTCAAAAACCCGTTTGGTAGTCACCTAATATGTCTTCTGAATATGCGTTTAGTTTATTTAGTGATACCGCTGATAGTATCTTATAGCTTGTGGAAAGTAGTGATATTCCTCTATAGTTTTCACATTGGAACTTGTCTCCTTTCTTAAAGATAGGTATCAGTAATGACTCTTTCCAATCATGGGGTAATTCTTCTGTCCTCCAGATTTTTATTATTAGTTCGTATAGCTTTAGATGCAATGCATGGCCGCCTGCCTTTATAAATTCAGCAGCAATTTGATCAGCCTCAGTTGCCTTATTGTTTTTAAGTCGTGTTATTACATGAAGGATTTCTTCAAAAACAGGTTCCTCAATTTGTGGTTCACACGTTAGTACCTCTTCCTGTGGAAAAGTGTTACTTGGAGTTTCACAATTTAGTAATTCAACAAAATATTCTTTCCATGTGTTACACATTTCCTCATTGGTATTTATCATATTCCCATTTTTGTCTTTTAAACCATATGTGTTGTGTTGGTGTCCTCGTTTCATTGACTTCAGTTCTTTAAAAAAAAACTTTCTGGATTCGTTTTTCTGGTGATTAATTTCCATATCTTTGATTATATTGCTCATATATTCTTGCTTCTGTTGCCGAACTATTTTTGTAGCCTCTTTACATTCAGTTCTATATTGCTCTTCATTTTGGATGTATTTGATTTCATTTAACCATAACTGTCTGGCATTCTTTTTCATAATGACTTCTTCTTCACATTTTTGATCGAACCATCTGTTCTTTCTATGCGTGGTTAACACACCGAAACATTCTTCTGCGGTAGTTTGAATTGTATTCTTGATGTTCACCCAAGTTTGGTCAACGCTTTCCTCTAACGGGTTTTGTAGAATTTCAAGTTTACATTTGATTTCATCTGCATATTTCTCTTTGACTGTAATTTCGTGTAGGGTTTCTCTGTTATATGTAGAATGTAACCTTTGTAGTTTAGCATAGAAAGCTCTCTTAAATTTAATTTTAAATTTTGCCCCAACGAAGAAGTGGTCGCTGTGGCACTCGGCTCCTCTATAACTTCTAACTTGTTGTATGTTTGATGCATTTTTGTTGTTAATTAAAATGTGATCTATTTGATTATAGGTTCTCTTGTCACATGATTTCCAAGTTTGTTATGTATATCCTTCCTTTGCAGTCTGGTACTGCTGATCTGCAGTCCTTTGGATTCTGCTAGGTTGATGACTCTCCAGCCATTATCATTTGAAGTTGTATATAGGCTTTCCATACCGGCAACTTTTTTATTAGTTTGCTCTCTACCTATTTTTACATCGAAGTCTCTCAGCACAATCAGTATGTCCTGTTTGGGGGTTTCTTCTATGAATTCTTCCAGATCATTATAAAAGTCTTCTTTAATATCATCTTCTTTCTCTTCAGTAGGTGCATGTACATTAATCATCGTTATATTTTTCCATTTACCTTTTATTCGTAATTTACTAATCCTGTCATTAACAGCTTTAAAGTTTAGAACGTTCCCCCATAACTCTTTTTTTTTAATGACAAATCCTGTTCCTAATTCATGTCTATTTTGGGTGTTTCCTCCATATATTACAATCATACCATTTTGCTCTAAAGTACCCTCTCCTGGCCACTTAGTTCTTGAATTGCTGTTATATCTATTTGATATTGTCCCAGCTCCCGGGTTAGTTCTTCGGCCGCTCTAGCTCGATATAGTGTCCGTACATTCCATTTTCTTACATATATTCTGAGAATATTAGAGGGAGCGATATATTCTTTTGCCTGAAGATGATTACTCATGTGAAAAGAAACAATAATTAGATGGTGTGTATTTTGCAGGACGTAGCACTCAAGGCTAGCATGATTTCATTGCTGTAAATGGCCTGACGGAATTTTACGTTCAGTGCTATGCTAGTTCTGTGTGAATGCCATAATGCTGTTTTACTGGGTTTATGGTACAACTGCGTGCCTGTGAAAGGGACAGAAGTTCGAATTTATGTATTTAAATCCTACTCAGTGGGGTTAAGCTGGAAAGGCATTATCACGCTCAATGTGCTCGAACCTTTGTTGACATTATGAGATATCTATCTGATGCCGCTCGCAATAATTCGTATGGTCATAAATTTGTGAAAAGATTGATGTGTTATTTCTGTTTCATGTCTTATTTGTGAATGCTGAGTTGTTGGTAATTTGGGGAGGTACAGACATGACGGGAGATGGCGAGAGTTAATAAGACGTTTGCTTTTCCCATGACGTCACTTACCTTATTATTGACGGTCTGGTCTGGCCTTACGATCGTATTTTACATTGACGTGTGTCTTATTCTGACGTCATTATTTCCTTATGACGGTTCGTCCCAACATGATGACATTTGAGTTTATCATTTACTTCATTAACTCAACCGGATGTCTTGTATCTTCTTGACATTTTGTCTTGTCCTTGACGCCATACCAACAAGACATGAGATCTCAACAGACGTTTATCACAACATACATCTATCACAACAATGTTTATTACAAGAGATGTTTATCTCAACAGGTATTTAACACAACAGATGTTTATCATAACAGATGTTTTTCTCAACATATGTTTTTACAGCTGATGTTTGTCTCAACTGATGTTTTTATCAACAGGTGTTTGGCTCAACATGTGTTTGTCACAACAGATGTTTGTCATAACGGATGATTATCTCAATAGAGATGTTTATCTCCACAGGATGCAGTTTTTCTTATTGTGACACATTTATAATATCCTGATGCCTTATTTTCTTAAGAAATTTGTATAACATTATAATGTTTTGTTCCAGCACATGTGTCTTTTTTACCTCAAGAATACAGAGGTTGGTTTTTGTTTCACATCACCAGACAGAGAGAGAGAGAGAGAGAGAGAAATGAGGGTGTGGCTACTCTTTTCGATGTCATCCTAAAACTTGGTACTAGCTTACCGATGAAAACTGGCGAGACGGTGGTTCCCTAAGCATCTAGTATGGAACATGTTTTTTTTTTCTTTATCGTGACCGATGATTGTAAGGTGGCCTTCTCTCAGCTGAAGAGGGATTCTTGCTAGTTTTTCAACCTTCAGAGTGTTTCCAATAAAGCTAAGTAAAATTTTCAAAAAGTGTACTTCATGACACATACCTACACTTTATGGGTGGGAGATGTGTGTGTGTGTGGATGGGGAATGTGTGGGTGGGGGTGTGTGAGTGGCTTAGGGATGTGTAGGTGGGTGAGGGAGTTGTATGTGTCGGGGTGGGATGTGTGAGTGGGTTTAGGATGTGTGTGGGTAGGGGTATTGTGATCGAGAGATGTTTTGTTGGGGGTGGGTGGGTGGGGATGTATGCGTGAGTGAGTGTGTGTTGGTGGACGGGTAGGGAATGCGTGTGTGGGTGGGGAGAGGTGTGTGGTGTGTTGGTTGGGGATAATGTGTGGGTGAGGTATGTGTGTGTGGGTGGGGGATTTTTGTGGTGTGTAAGTGGGGGTATGTGGGGTGGATGGGTAAGGGCATCTGTGTGGGTGTGGGTGGGAATATTGTGTGGTATCTGGGTGGGGGACATGTGTGTGGTGTGTAAGTGGGGATGTGTTGGTGAGGGATATGTGTGTGTGGTGCGTGGGTTGGGAATAGTGCGTGGTAGGGGGTGTATGTGATGTGCGGGTGGGGGATTGTGTGGTGGGGGATTAGGTTATGGCATGTGTGGGTGGTGGGGTGTGTATGAGTGGATTGGGGATGTATGGGTGGTTAGGGAGATGTGTGTGTGTGTGTGGGGAGGGGGTAGGGACATGTCAGTTGGTGGGGATGTGTGTGTATGGTTTGGGGATGTGTGAGTGGATGTGCGATGTGTGGGTTGGTGGGGGATTGTGTGCATGGGTGGGGAATATGTTGTCGATGGAGATGTGGCTGGGGGATGGGTGGTTTGAGGTGTGGGTGGGGAGAGGATGTGTGGGTTAGGATGTGTATGTGGATGGGCGTGGGATGTGTGGGTTGGTGGGGGAATGTTTGTGGGTGGCGAGTGTGTTTTGGTTGGGGGATCAGGTGTGTGTGTGGGTGGGGGATGTGCGGGATGTCGATGGGTCGGTTGGTGGGGTATGTATGTGTCCCTTGGTGTGCGTGTGCGTGGGTAGGTGGGGGTGTGTATGTGTCCCTTGGTGCGCGTGTGTGTGGGTAGGTGGGGTGATGTATGGATAGGTGGGAGATGGGCCTCATAACATGGTAATTAGCCTTGTTTATGTTTACAACATTTATTTTACAATGTTTATTTTTCTTCCTATGTAAATGTATAATGCTCATGATGAACGAAAGACGAGTTATTGGAAGGGCCGAATGTAAGACGGTCCTGCGCGCCCAATTTGTGACCCTAATAAAGTTGATTTGATTTGATTTGATTTGATTTTATGATTCGCCACCAAAGAAATATTTCCATTACCAAAAAACCGCCGTGTGGAAGATCAACACGTGTCGCACAGGAGTGTGAAGAACATTCATAGATTAGGAGGAAAGACTTGTGACTCGTGTTAATTTAGATAATACTTGTGGTTATGTAACGGGGGGGGGGGGGGAATTTCTAGTGGGGTGATATCATGTTTGATATATTTGTGTTTTCATTGTTACAAGATCCATGATCTTCATGCACCACCATAAGGTTATTCTCAATAGATTGGTTGAACTAAACATGAGTCTGAATCCATTTGATTGTTTATCACATTGTTTCCCAACGTGGGGCCCACGCCCCACAGGGGGGCAATTTGACTGTTAAGGGGGGCAATTCGAAAATTGAAGAAATCGGCTGAATATAACAAAACGGGGAGACTTGAGACTGAAGTTAACTAAATTGGAACCTGACATAAGATCTCTTTGCAACAAGCATCAAACGCAAGGATCTCACTAAATTTAAATAATAAATAATTACTAATAATTAAAATAATATAGAAAAATCTTTCATTAAAATTATTTTGTACTTGAATTTTAGTTCTCCATAATATGTTTTGAAAATTTACTTACTGTGTTTGCTCAATAATTACCTAGTGATTTCTTCCTAAAACCTATCATTCAAGTTTCTTTAGTGAACATTTCAATTTTTGAATATTAAAAATAATGTATATGTTGAGGGGGAGGCGTGGGGCGGGGGAGGGGGGCAATATGAATTTTAGAAAGGCTTAAGTGGGGCGTGGCACAAAAAAGGTTGGGAAACACTGGTTTATCATGTTCTGCATTTTTGGATGGTGCAATTTGTTTACAACATACACTTTATAATAATTATTTAAGGGAGTGTCGTAAGTAATCCTTTATTACTTTAGTGTCGTCCCTGGAGTGAGGGGAATCAACACCCACAATTTTATTAACCCAATATTATTGTTCTAGAGAAACCACCAGAATCCGTCCACAAAACTCCTTCAGTCTGTAGACACCTCTTTCTCACTCTCACTCACCCCTGGATCATGCCCCCTCTCATTCTTCCCCAACACAACATACTCAACAACTCTAGCTTTAACAAATAAATAAAATAAATAATTTATTAAAGCAAAAAGTATGTGTGAGAAAGGTGTGTGTGTGATGTGTAGAATGTGTGTCGAATATTCAAATGTGTATGTAGAATCAGACCAGTGAATCAGGAGCAAAGTCTGTTACATCACTGTGCTGAGCACACAACAGCACCATGTATTCCGGACAGTGAACCTCACCCAGAAGATGTTTCTCCGTCCACGTGACGACTTTCTCCGATAACGCTCGAATAAACAGGATGCTGGTCATCAGATAGACACTGTTCGATCTTGGTCTTCACTCTAACAAACACAGTGAAGTTACTCTGTTTAATAATGTTTGGTGAACAGAGAATCTTTTAATTAACTGAAATGTCACTTGGGAAAATCTACTGTTCACAAGTCTCTGATTATAAGATTTTCCCCCTCTTTAACAAACAACCTATTAATGTTTCTAGGTAGATGTATATATATATATATATATATATATATATATATATATATATATATATATATATATATATATATATATATGTGTGTGTGTGTGTGTGTGTGTGTGTGTGTGTCCTTGGTATATGAGTTATGAATCTTCGGTGATGAAGCTTATCACTCAGTAAACACAACACTTATGTTCATCAAGTCCGGCTCAGCAGAAGCCAGGTTTCTGCAGACCAACTAGGTTCTGAGCCCCGTGTAAAATCCTCTCAGTAACCTCTGTCTTCATTCCGTGAGCCATCATTGTATAAAACTTTGAAACTGCTTCTTCGTAATAAATCATCTCACACTCAAGTGGAACCTGTTGAGTAGAGAAAATCATGGTGAGAGCAACTCAATCCTGACCGTAATTAGGTGAGTGTAGGCCAATAGTAGCACTCAGATCTATAACAGAGATCCGATCTCAGTCATACGGCCAAATAGCTCATCACATTGATCTGATACATGGCAACACCAGGAAAGAATAAAGGAACGGGTAGAAACCCAGAAGATGACCTACTGGAAAATCCTACCATTTCACATTCCCCTCCTCCCTCCCAACCATCCTCAATCTCTCTAATTATTATCCCACTACATTGTCCTCAACTCCCCGAGTAAAATGATATATCACACAAGCTAGTTAAAGCCATACAATAGGACACTAGTGCCGACGCTCCTATAATACTTTCTATCATCGCACTTATAGAACATTCTATCACAGCACCTATAATACATTATATCACCGCACAGTACTGTACTCTATTCCTAATCATACTCTAAGTTAGATATGATTAATAGAATACCATATGCCTATTCTGGTTGATGATTGAGATTATGCAATCCCAGACTGGATCTATGTCCGCCGATAAATTATCAACACGTTGACACTATAGTCTCTTTCAATTAACACAACTCGGAAACTGCACCGATCCTTAAAACTTCAGAAATCTTGGTCGACTAACGCAACTTGTTTACTTCAACTGGTTTTAAGTCGGGGCTTGAGTGACGTCACCAAAAAGTCTAGACTCTGATCAGTCCAGAGTCTGGTTTTCTCCGCCTGCTTTAGACTGATTAGAATCAATCCGCCGTCTAGTCTGCTTTCATCTGGGAAATTCTTTGTCTCATACAACAAAGGTCCTGTCTGCCTGTGAGCCAGGGAATCCCCCCCCCCCCACATCACAGAATCCAGCCGACGTGTATTCAGACATTTCGGCTACACTTCAAAGGCTAACAACCGCCTTGGCAGACGTCTGGCGTTAATGTTCGTCTCGAGCAACAACTTGTTAACAAAATGCCGACCGGGCGTTAGACATTTTGACGCGACTTATTTTGTTCCTCAGTCTATACAACATCAAAGGGTTTACCGGTGTTTGTGCAGACGAATGTCTCTTTTTTTTTCATCGATCGAAACTATCAAGTTTTTCCGCGACAGGGAGTCTCCAGTGGCTAGGTGGCTTTACGAGTAAAACTTCAATTGTATAGTCGAGCTTAGTCGTCTTTTGCCCGGTAACTACCGAGGACTCCCTTCGCCTTGTATTGGGAACGCCCAGTTTCTATTCATATTATAGAGCGGGCATATATTCCTTAATTATCCTCATACCACTCGGGGGGGGGGGGGGGGGGGGTCGTCGTGAGCCATTCTCTAGTTTTCTTATACACATATTTTCTTATCTTCTCGTTTTAATTGATATCTTTTTATTGGTCAGTATGTTTTTCATCTTGCAAAAGGCTACCTTCGCAATGGCAATTCTTGTTCTAATCTCTTCAAGGCATCTCCCATCAGATGTTATGACTGTTCCCAGATAGCTGTACCGATTAACTTGTTTAAGAATATGCCCATTTACTTGTATATTACATTGTGGTATTTCTTCCTTCTTAATGACGACCACAATCTGTGTCTTCTTACAATTAAATTCTAACCCTAGTTGTTTACATACAGTTAAAGTATGCCAAATTTCGGAATGTGGATGTGGTAACCTAGGAGGAAATGACACATTATCTTACTAAGAAACGAGAAATAGATGTGAACTTTACTGAAACATGACTAAAAAAGACAAATTGGACATTGCGGCCAAAGCCTTCGTCAGCACAGGACAAACAAACACAAACCGACACAAAACTACATGAAACACACTACATGACAATATTAAACTAATTAAAGGTAGTATCTTAATCTGTATCTTTGCTGGGAGAGACTGACACGCGTTGGACTGTCAGTGGATTGTATTGACCGGATGTTTGGTGTTTTTAATATTGTCATGTAGTGTATTTCATGTAATTTTGTGTCGTTTTGTGTGTTTTTTTTTGTCCTGTGCTGACGAAGGCTTTGGCCACAACGTCCAATTTCTCTCTTGTAGTCGTGTTTCAGTAAAGCTCACAATCTACTTCTCGTTTTTTTTTTTTTGGGGGGGGGGGGGGGGTGATTCATTCATTGCCTTTTTAAGCTTTACTGTAGTTCCCCTCATTCTTGTTTACCATCTTACTAAGAATACGTTTAAAAGTATGTCACAAATCTGGAATGTGAAATTATAAACTTAGGAGCAATGACAGATTATCTCACTAACAATGCGTTAAAAAGTATGTCACACATGTGGGAATTTGGATGTGGTAACTTAGGGGGAAAATGTATATTATCTTACTAAGAAAACGTTTCTGAGTGTGCGGCAAATATGGACCGTGGATGTGGACATGAAAAGAAAATATCACATTATCTGTCTAAGTGTGTGTTTATGGGCACGTGACTATCACAGGGAAATATCACATTATCTAACTAAGTGTACATTTATGGACGTGTGGACAACACAGGGAAATATCACATTATCTTACAAAGAAAACGTTTATGAGTATGCCACAAATAAGAAATTTGGATATGTGTCGCTTGTCGTCCCGGGAGGACAGTGGAATCAACAAGCACACCTTTAAGATCCTTATACTTGGGAATTATTGACAGACTTTTATCTACACTCCTCCGTTCTGTCTTCTACTCACTATATCTCTCTCTCTCCCTCTCTCTTATTCCTTCATAACATACCCAGGCAACAGTTTCCTCCAACAATTAATAAAATATTTAATGCGGAAAACTATGTCAGTTGTATGGATTGAATGTGTATATGTAGTTGGTAGTGTCTTCTATTGTGAGTGCGAGATAGGACTCTGGAATTCGTATGTGCCGTATCATATCTCCCATCCGTATACGGCCATGCAACAAGACATCACACATATATGGACAGCTCTCACCCTGGATGCTCCGCTCCACTTGAGTCTGGATGTAATCCAATATTGAAAAATGTTCACAGTCGGATCACCCTAATATAATGCGATTAAGGTAAGAATCTGACTTTTACAAATTTCCTTTTTTTGGGAGTTAGTAAAATCCATCACTGAAAAAACACATAACCACTGTCTAACACTGTCTCTAGATCTATTATAAATGTTTTACACACTGTTCCAGTTAGGTAATTACCACTTTTTGTAGGCATGGAAACTGTTCGTGAATTATCCAGTGTTTTTTTTTTTTGGGGTGTATATTAGTCTATAGTGCAATTATAGGCATTTTTATGTCGCCATGCCTTCCGCAATTTAACGTCCTTTACATCACTTTTTTAACCTCGATACTTTTGAATTACAGAGTTATCGTCTTTGCGAGTAGTTATCTCTGCACAAGTGAAGTAACTTTCTTATCTTCTCTTAAGGTCAGGTACTGTATCTCTGAGTATGTCAGGAGTTTTCGTGGAACCTGTGGGTGATATATAACCTGGTGATATTAATCTGCTTCAGACTAATTCTTATGTGAGCGCATGCTTCCAGCCGTACTCAGACGCTTCCGAAAGATACTCTGACATAAGACAGATGAGTTCACTAAAAGTCTACACGATTAGCTAAAAGAAGGAAATGGGAACAGCAAAGCACAGACCCCTAATTCCCGATACTATATTCCTAAGCTAAGGCTAGATTATCTTATATAATCTATGTTAGTCCATGAATCGAAATACACAAACATATAAGCACCACAGTCCCATCGCCTCTAAGCAATTAGGAACCTAATATTTCTCTTCTATTTAAGGACGCATAGAACCAGTCTCCGTCCAGTTTGGTAGCACACTAACCACAAAAACAAGTTTCCAACAATTTATACTAAGTTCCAATTCTCCGTTCTCTTTTGATGTCCCTACATCAACAATCTAATTTGCCGTTTCCTTCACATCAAAAGTCTGTGAAATCACGTATTCGTTCCTGGCCGCTCCGTCCCGTTTTTCTCCTCTACTCCCCGCTTTCCCAAACTCTCGTACATCAATCAGTTTTAACGCTTTGATCCCAGTCTTCGTGTTTTCCTCAACCTCCCGTCTCCGTGTTGTTTGTCCGATACGATCGGCAGTCAATGACCCCTGATAACAACTGTATCTTTCGTCTATACCATTCGGTCAATAACCTTCACTTTGTCCTCACCTCAGACTGAAGTACTCGATTGTTTTCCATCCTCATACATTGCAATAAATTTTATAGTTACGTTTATCGGGGAATCACTAAACTCACAGTATCCCGTGACAATATGGAAATCAAGGGGAAATATGTCCCGATCTTAGTCAGAATAAGTTCATCAGTATGTCACACATCTGGACAGAGATCCGTGACAGTGTATTGGCTAGAAGCTTGCCTGTCGCCCAGTTGTTGTAGGTTTGAATTGGCATCTAGACAGTTGTAAACACTGACGAGGACACCCAGGTCGAGTCGGTCTACAATGGGTGCCAGGATATGTGGAGGGAAGTGAAGGTGGCCGGTGTGATATTGACCATACCACTCAGGGAGTGACGATTGGTCTATAAACATGGGTCTAGCGCCATATGCCCAGAACACCAAAAGGCGTCTCTCATGTTTGTACTGGCAAATCTGAAATGGAGATGGGACATGTTCGGTAACTTCACACCAGTCCGTCGACAGAATAAGCAGACATCATGACAATGGAGATTCATACATTCATTTAGCCGACCATTCATTCCGGAAATGTGATATTGTTTACACGATCACACCTAAACCAAACAAAGTCTTACCTGGAAGTCGTTGCATGTTCATTTGATTGACGTTTGGGGTGTGACGTTCGGACTTCTCACGCTGTTTTCTTATCGGCACATAAGGGTCGGGAAAAGCGTCCTCTTCAACAACGTCATCGGTGCTTCTAAAGCCTTGCTTCAATCTTTTTTCCGGACCCAGATTACCTGACGTTTCAGTTACAGCAATGCCCGACCGCAACGATTTGGACGTCTGTAGATCTTTAGGCGAAGGAGGCACACCGTAAGGACGTTCGTAAGGTTGAATGTTCCCCAGATAGCTGTTGATCTCCTCATCACTTAGCTGCGTTTGAATCACTATCTTCTCCCCAAGACTTTCCCGACTATAGTTCCGCGGCATTCTCCCATTATCAGGACCAACATTCCCATTTCTCATGGCAGTCTCGCAATAAGTATTATAGCCCCTGTTTTCTGGAGATGGTGAACGAAGATCACTGTATCTCCTTCCTTTGTTTATGAAAGAGTTGTTATTTGTATCAATGCCATCGACGTAACCCGGCGAGGAGAAGCTCCTGTGCGTCGAAATCATTGCTTCCACGGGCACTTCGCTTTGCGGTGGGAGGTCTGTCTGTAAAGAAATGCGTCTCTTTATAAACTCCAGGTTATCCTTATTTCTAATCTCATTCTCCAGTTGTCTGTGTTTTAATGGTACATCGACAGGTATGTCTGAGGAAATAGATAACTGAGAACGGCGTCTGTATCTCCTCAGTCCCTCGCTCATGTTCGTGGTTGGTGAATGTGCGTCTCTCTCCAGATTTCGATCGCTGCCAGCAACTTCCAGTCGACTTGGTGAGGTTGACTTTTTGAGAATCCCAGGCATCCCGCCATTGTTACTGACGGTACTACTTCTTCTTGATCCTGTCGGGGTGGTCCTAAGGCTGTCTTCACTGAAGGAAATTGGTCTCAAACTGTCTGGCTGTCCCTTCGTGTAAGACGTGTTTGCGGTAGAGATTTCATCGTCAACAGAATACGATCGTCTGAAGTCGACAGGAGTTTTTTTCTGTGAGCTGAATTTAACAAAACCTCTATCGGCATCGTAAGATCTTCTCTCATGACGTGGTTGTTCATATATATCAGGAGAGCTGTTTGACTCCGAGTCAGTGCTATCTTTGATCCTGTATTCAGTAATCGGCCTGATACGCCTGAAAACTTTGGCTTCCGAAAAACGTACTGCTTTTTCATCCAGACTTGAACGCCTAGAACTTTCACTCTGCGTGTCATCTTCTCCGCCTATCTTAAATTCCACTTTCTTCTGGGGTAGATCAGATCCAGTTATTATGTTATTGTCGCCAACACTTTCATTTGAGCTATTATATGCATTGTTGTTCAATGCTTCATAAAATCCTGAATCCACCATCCCTTTTTGTGTTTTGAACTCATCGAGCCCACTAGCCTTACTGCTGTTTGCGGTGATTATCACCAAAGGTACTCTCGGTGCATTTTGATGTTTCCAAAACACAGTTTCGGCGTCGTCTGCGGGAACTTCTGACTCCTCGCCGGACATAGTAGTGTCCTCTGTTGGAACATGCTTTAAATCTTGGCTCAGAGTAGAACTAGGTTGAAATACGTCGTCGTAGTTCTTCTGTTGATCTGAACTAACTGAACCGACCTGATCGCCATTCATATTTTCACTTGAACAATTGCTTCCATCCTTCATCTCGTTGCTTGACTTAAGTAAGATCATATTTTCAGTGTTCCCATTCTCTTTTTCCCTCTCCATTTCCAAAATAATGTCTCCGTTAGAAATTTCGCTTTGTCGATTGCCTTTGAAAAGCTCTAAAGCATCTTGATTTCCTGTTAATGTCTTTCTATCATAGTCGTGATTTTCGTTTCTTTCTTGTACTGCCGTATCTGCCTCTTCATTAATGCTGTGTGCAATAACTTCTTGTAAATTGTTGGCGTACTTGTTCACTTCTTCGTTGACTTCCTTCACTGTCTCATAACCGTTGACTTTTGTTAGATCTCTGGCGCGGGGTGGTCTAGTGAACGCCATCCTGCAAGGAGAGGAAAGCATCGGTAGTTAATATTCGCGTGTTGTGGAAACTGTCGTACATAAACATTAGGATAAGCCAAAATCAGGAGAGATATTTCAGTAAGGGTCTGAGGTGATCAACTTTCACGTATAACTAGCTACAACATTATGGTGTGTGATGACCAACTTTCTTCCTTCACATCTTTTGTTACTGGAACACATTTAATAAGGGAAGGATGATTCCAGAATGTACTGGTCGACCGTAGTGGCCGTGGATTGATGAAACCCGGGTTGCTGCATCTGTAAGACTTTCTATTATACAATAGTGACCTTGAGCGAGTAGACATAATAATTATGATGATGATGACAATAACAATAACAATAATAATAATAATAATAATAATAATAATAATAACAATAATAATAATAATAATAATAATAATAATAATAATTATTATTATTATTATTATTATTATTATTATTATTATAAGTCTCCAGTAGAAGAAGAAAAGGTAACGAGAATAAATCAAACAAATGATAACCTGATCTCTCTTGGTGAAACCTCGCATCAGGAGACAGAATCATTCACCTATTTAGGTAGCGATGTAGACAACAATGGTCGTACAGAGAAAGATATCAGAATAGGCTAGATGAGCATTTATAGCACTTGATAATTTATGGAAGTCAAAAGAAATTAAACTAAGAACAGACTTGGAGTTTTCAAGTGTAATCTTCAATCATTACTAATGTGTGAAAAAGAAACATACAGAACAACGAAATCGATTGCACATAAACTACACACATTCACTAGTTGGTGTCAGCGCAAAATATCAGGAATAACATGGTATGACAGAATCACTAATATGGAGCCTCACTGAAAGAACTAGACCAGTGGTTCTCAACCTTTTTTGTCACATGCACCCCTTCACAATATGTTCAGAATGTCATTCCCCCCAGCCCCCCCCCCCTCCCCCTTCGTATTTCCACCCTATAAATCCCCCCTATTCCCAACCCTACATCATCATCATCAAGTGCTCTGTCGGCTGGCGTAGGCGTCCATGGCTCTCCACAGATCTCGGTCTTTGGTGTTCTGGATCAACTCTGCTGATGATACTCCACCATGCCACCGCCTCAATCCGTCCAGCATCATTTCTCTTGGTCTGCCTCTGCCTCTCTTCCCCTCGATATTTCCAGTTGTCCCGATGTTCTTCAATGCCTTTTTTCTCATCACATGACCAAAGAAAGCTGTTTGTCTCTTTCTTATTGTTGTATATAGTGTTCTAGTTTCATTAGCCTCTTTCAGGCAATGGTTGTTAGTTACTCTGGCAGTCCAAGGAATTCGCAACATTCGTCTTAAAACCACACCTCTGTTGCTTCTAAGTTCTTCCTAATTTGTTCATTTACATTCCAAGATTCGCTGCCATACTGCAAAACTGGTTCTAAATAGCATTTTAGCACTCTCTTTCTTACCGTCATTGATAGCGACTTATTGCATAAGATACTCATGATTTTCTGAAATGCGGTTTCGCCTGCCCTATTCTGCTCTTAATCTCTGTTGTACATCTTCCATCAGATGTTATAAGTGCCCCTAGGTATTTAAAATTATCCACTTGGTTGAGAATGTCCCCTTCTGATTCTATGTCACATTTTGGTGTTCCCATTTTCTTTGATATCACCATTGTTACTGTTTTCTTGATATTCAAGGAGAGTCCTTTCTGTGCACTCCCTGTTACTACAATGTCCAACAATTGGTGTAAGTCTGTTGTAGGGGCCTACAAAGTATCCGTAAAAAGAGAAGCTAAATTTAATAACACATACTAGAACAAGTCTAGGCGCCTACATAAAACGTGATTTGCGGGTCTGCATACGTTATAAAACGAATTTCAGAATAGCGAGGAGTACAGAACCGTAAAGTGTGGAGGGGAAAACAATATTAAGTAATCGGTTCTTGTATTAACGCGACCTTGAAATAATCTTAATCCCCCCGCCCCCTCCCGGAAACCCTAAAATTCCCCTCGGGGGGGGGGAGGGGGGGATTCCCCACCGGTTGAGAACCACTGAACTAGACACATATTAGCGAACCAAGACATGGAGAAAATAAGCTGGCGCTTCATGGGACATATATTGAGAAAACTAGACAATAGTATCAACTAGAAAGGCTCTTGTCTGGAATCCACGAAATGGAGAACGACCTACAAACAATTGTAGAAGAGAAATAAAAATAGAACTGAATTTGCGGAGGACGTGGGCGAAGCTCAATGGGATAGCTAAGGATTGGAGGGCTTGGAGTCAGTTGATTGAGGACCTAAACCCCAAATGAGTGATAAAGGGTGAAACAAGAAGAAGCAGAAGAGCAAAACAGACTGTTTTATTACTGAATTACTTTATTACTATTATTGCATCGACTTTCTAGCATTATTTTCACATTGAGTATGTTGTATGTGTTCACTCTCACTGTTACTTGCCCAATACTCGCGCAAGCCTCTGGTATTAATGCAGTTGTTATTAATTGGGCCGTAATCGAAGGAGAAATTTTTTTGTGTGTGAAGTATTTTGCGTGTGTCTTAAATGTATCTCTGCAAGATCTCAGTCTACCTTAGTTGTTACACTATGCTATATTACTTTTCTTGTTTTCGTTTTCGTCTTGTTGTCCTGTTGACAGAAATAGATAAAGAAAAATTACAACAACGGAAATGAGATTCCTGAGAAGAATACTAAATGTATCAAGAAGAGAGAAATGAATAAATCAGAACTAAAGTGGGGGTTATAGCAGTGCTAGAATTCACCAGAAAACAGCAAGTTAAATGGTTTGACCATATAGCTAGGCTACCAACAAGCAATTATGTAAGAGGCCGACCACGCAGACGATGGACAGAGGAAATAGCAGAGTCCATGGGAATCTCGATACATAAAGCCCACAAAGGGATACTCCCCAGCTGTTTATGCTTCTTCTCGACATCACAAGGTACAAGAGGAACAAGATGAGATGAGATGCGATGAAATGAGATGAGATCAGATGAGATTAGATGAGATCTTCTGATAACGATTTCGGTTCAAACGTTCCGCTATATGTATTTTTTTTTATTTATCCCTGGAGCATTTTCAGCATATTCTTTGTCGCACTCCGCTATAAGCTCGGCAGCAGCACACCTCTTTTATTGATACATATTCTAGACCTCATAGTAATGAGGTGGGGAGGCCAGTTCCCTCCCTCGCCGTCTTTCCATTGCACACAATTCCCATAAAACTGAACATTATCCGATACCAGTTTAATGAGGCAGGCTGCGCCCTAGGGGCGCAGTGTTCAAAATCATAACCTGGTTACAGCTGGGGATTGAACCCACCCCACTGTCGTGGTAAATAAGCGCATTGACCAATATACCGCCTTGACCCCTTTTCATGCATTTGTTTTTATTTTTGTAACATTTGAATCTCCGTTCCTAGGGCATGACTTATTGTTTCAGCGTGTCATGAGAAGGGGAAAGCTGGATTACGTCGCCACAACGGGAAAGTTGGCGGGGAAGGTAGACAGGGGAAGTCTAAGAGAGAAGATACGGGACAGTTTGACTTCATGGCATCGAAGATGATCAATATCAGTAATGATTTACAACACACGAGACAGACATGATCATCATAGTCACACGGCATGGACTATAAGAAGACCGACGTGCCTTAATGTCATCTAACTTCGCGTTAACTTAACTATCTCAATACGGATTATCTTCCCCCTTAATAATAGAGATAATAATAATAATAACAACACCCTAGTATAACAGCCAGTCCCCTTTTTGTAGGCCACATGGCTAATAACAAGTGTCAGACCATTATTTAATATTACTGTGTCGCGTAGTTTTGATGTTCGCATTTTGCCCATGCCTTTATAATGCATATCTTTTATATTGTTGCTGTTCTTTGTTAGCCTTGAATGATGTGTGAATGAAATAATGTATGAAAGAGAGTGATAGAAGGGCAGAATGTTAGACGGGCCTGCGTGCCCAATTCTTAACCCTTTGAAAATAAAGTTTGTTCGTTCGTTCGTTCTGTTTCCGGAGATTAAAATGCCGCTACTTATCTCGCCTGGGAATTGTAAGACAAGAACTACAACCAGGTTCATGATTACATTACGTGAACATGATTTTCATGAGTGCTCTCCCTTTGACAATTGTCTCGTACGGTTCGTCAAAAATGTTATCATGGCCTTTGAAGGACGTTGCCATAAACCTAATGTTGATTTTATAGACAATTAACGACCAGCAGTTTGCCATTGCTTTCCAAACGAGAAATCAATGTTTAAGTCTAATGGATTAGTGTATGGAATGAACCCACTAACCCGCCACTAGCACACAGGAAGTGTAAGAGAGAGAGAGCACTCTTAACATTTCGGCCCCCGCTGCCCTATTTAAACTGATTAGACAGACACAGTTTACAGATTTATTATTGTCATAAATGGGGAGGAACAGATACACCATCATAGCCTGGAAAGAATAGAGCGGCATGTAGTGACCAGAGGGTCTGACCGCCATTCAGTCCTTCGAGGAAAGGCCATGGCGGACACATAATGAGACTGCAATTTGTGAAGAGCCTCTTCCCTGGTTGTTGAAAATGAAGACGGCGCACGCACAGGGATGTCTCGAGTGATGTGATATCTGTTCTTCATTCAACTCTGCTTAATTTTCACACTTCACAAAGTCCTAGGTGTTCGCACAAGCTTGTGGAATAAAACATGATATCACAGTGCAAGAGCAAGGCCAGGCTGGAGTTTCACCGATGACGTTAAAGAGACAACACACCGATATGACCTAGATTATTTCTAGCATCATCATCACCATGTGCCTTGCAGCTGACGTATTCGCGCATGTCTTTCCACATATCTCGGTTCTTTGTCCACTGGATCAACTTTCCTGATGATATTCCTCTATGCCACCGACTTAGTCCACCCAGCATAGTTTCTCTTGGCCGTCCTCTGCCTCCTTTCCCATGGATCTTTTCAGTTATCACCATGTTCTCCAATGCCTCTTTTCTCGTCACATAACCAATGCTTGCTGTTTGTTTCTTTCTTATTGCTGTATATAATGTTCTAATTGCATTACTCTCTTCCATGCAATCATTGGTATGTACTCTGGCAGTCCAAAGTATTCGCAACATTCGTCTCTGGTACCACTTCTCCGTGGTTTCCACGCTTTTCTAGCATGAAATTTACATTTAAGCGAGAGTCTGGCAAGACCTATCAGATGAAGAATGAGACGTGTTTACAACCAGAGTGCCGACTGGTCTACAAATATGGCGCTAGCATCATATAACCAATACTCCGGGAAGGTTAACCCGGTCAACAAATGCCCGCAGAAGTCGGATGTGTCGGCCTAACGGCGCAAGAACGCAGCTCTGCTGTAAACAGACACAACGCAGTCACGTCTGGAAAAAAAATCCGGATGAACGCAGAAGAAGAAGAAGAAGATAACCAATACGCTGTCATGATAAGGTGTTGATTTTGTTCCAAGTAAGGACCCCTATACACCCCTTAGCGTGGGAATACACTGCTGATCCCGATGTTTATAGACTAATCGGCACTCGGTTTGTGGTGTCGTCAGATGCTCCCTCGCTGCCGGACTGGTGCTTACGAGTTCGATATTCTTCGGGCGGATTTGAGTTTAAATGAAAAAAAAATTAAATAAATAAAACAAATGACTTTCGCTCGCAGACGACCCAGTCTAAAATGGGCAGCAGGAAATGTCTTGGGAAGTGAAGGTACAGGCATGATACTGACCGATACCACTCACCCATTCCGACTGATCTATTAAAGTATGGTTCTATCTCTACATGCTCAACTCGTCTAGGTGGGTAAAAGGGTCGTGTACTCCCTTTACAACTGTTTGCATTGGTTCTTCTGCTGGGGTTGAGTTATAAGGAGTCACTTTTGTTGCCCGCAGATATTTCTATAAATGCATCAGTCTGTTTCCATATACCACTTAAAGTGGCTCTCTTTGGACTGCAGGTACAGATGTTATGTAACAATCCCGAATGCAAAGTGTTCATGAACCATTCACACACTGCAGTCTTCAGGCTCACAAGACCTGTAACACAGGGATGCCCCGCCTCTCCCGTTCTCGTGTATTTGCTGGCTCTAGAATCGCTTTTAGTCAAGCAATCAGACATGACACAATCATGAAAGGCATTTTTATAACGGCGTGGGAGAGCAGCAGTTACTTGTTTATGCTAATGCCACCAGCCTAACACGTGTACCGTGTCATGCTGTGGGAAGTAAAGAAGGCTCTTGTGATATTGACCAAATCTCTCATCAAGTACCGACTGCGGATACACATACGGGGATAGCACCATATACCCAATACAACTAAAGACATAGAAAAAGTGTTTACTTTTACTGTCTAACTTTATTAATTCTCAGTTTTCTATTGTTTAAATCTGCATTTACCGTCTTTCTTCTATATGTAATGGTTTAAAGCGTTGTACACGCTTTATGTTTTTGTTTACATTATTCAAAGACGTCAATAGATGATGTATTTCAAATGCTTTTAAAATGCTGCAGTATTCACTTTATCTATTAACTTATCCACGTCCTGCTACATGTTTGAGACTGTGATCACAAATTGTTTGTAAATTTCTTTATTGCTGAGATATCTTACATCATATTGTCTCCAATGTTTGTAGAAAAGTATGCTTCTCATGAGTTTTAATTTAGTTTTAATTATCAGCAGACAGTGATCTGAGCTGAATCTTTATCTGCACTCCTGAAAACGTTCACAAAATGTAGAGATGATCTAAATTTCTTGCTACTACAAATATTATCAATTTCATGTTTCATATTGTGGTCTGGTGAGACCCACGAAGCTTTGTGCATTTTATTGTGAAGAAAAACACTTCTACCTGTGAAATGGTGATTCCCAACGATATGCTTTATGCATATTTCTTTATTTTCATTCATTACCTCAAGTCCATGTTTGACCATGGCCTCTTCATAATCCGTGTATGACATTCAGATCACCCACACAATTTTCGATATAACTATTGTGTTGACTGCCTATAGTATTTTGAATTACGTACAATGGTTCCGCAACTGATTCATCCTTATCCATTGTTGGTTCGCACAACAGGACCACATTTGTGTGTATTCTATAACTTTATTTTTGTGGTTTTAAATGTTATTGTTACTATTCAGAAAAGGGAAAGTATCTTTTGCAATACATCAATATCACCGAATGTCAGAAACTGTTGACATGTTAAATATAACCTGGTCTACTCTGTGGCCGTGAATCATGGAAAGCGAACAAACAATTTAGAAAATCTTGGAGGCTACCAGGATGCGGTTTCTGGGATAGATGCTACAAATACGAGAGCGAGTCAATAAGTAAGTCACACAGTTCTGTGGGATGGCAGGTAAATGTAGCTGGTGTTTTCTACAGGTGTAATTAGGTGACAGTAACATCGAACTTTATATTCCCGTTCGTCAGGTGGCGCTAGGTGTCTCAAACACATGCGCAACGCATAAGCAAAATGGCGACTGTACTTACGGAGTGTACAACCAAAGAACAACGTGCTGTTGTGCTTTTTTGTGGGCAAAAGGACTGCCTCAAAGGACATTCTTAAGGAAATGCTTCCTATTTATGCTGACTACCAGTCCGAATCAAAGCGTGCTTCAATGCAATGGAGACATCCTTCTTCGCCTTGTGTCCAAAAATTCAAGGTTACGCCATCAGCAGGGAAGGTTATGCTGACAGTGTTCTGGGATTGTCAAGGAGTGCTTTTAACCAATTTCAAAAAGAAAGGTGACAATGTGAGTTCTGAATAGTACTGTGAAGTTCTATCGATGCTTCATGATGCAATTCGAAGAAAACGTCCAGGATGCTGACTAGAGGCGTGTTGCTTCTTCATAACAACGCCAGACCACATACGGCTCGATTAACTCAGGAGAAAAGTAACCAACTAAGGTGGGAAGTTCTGGAACACCCACCTTACAGCCCCGACTTAACCCCTAGCGATATCCACCTTTTGGTCCACTGAAAACACACCTTGGCGGGAGACATTTCGCGAATGATGCCGAAGTTGAATGTGAAGTGAAAATGTGGTTTTGAAAACAGAGCACGCAGTTCTATGCAGCTGGTTTGCTTCGAGGCTGACCCAACCTAAAATGGGTACCAGGAAATGTCTTGGGAGGTAAAGACAGCCGGTGTGAGGCTGCCCACATCAGCCAGCCA
Source organism: Cepaea hortensis (assembly GCA_963921405.1). Classification (NCBI taxonomy): domain Eukaryota; kingdom Metazoa; phylum Mollusca; class Gastropoda; order Stylommatophora; family Helicidae; genus Cepaea; species Cepaea hortensis. Next base: position 41,305,171 of record OY992882.1, read on the forward strand.
GGTCCAATTGGTCTATACACATATAGTGTCTGTAAAAGCCCAGCGTGAGTACAGTGTGTAAGAAGGCCCTTGACTTATTTTACGTCTACCTACCACAGTCACAATTTTTTGATCACGTTATGAGAAGAAATAATTTGAGAACTTGGTGACAACTGGCAAGAGTGAGAGGAGGAGAACAAGGGGAAGGCAGAGAAGTAAATACCTGGATGGCTTGGCCACGTGGAATGGTCGAGACAAGAACACAGAGCTGATCCACGACTATGGTAATCGTGTGAGATAGCGAAACATGACCGCCCACGCTTATTGGCATGGCACTTGATGATGTTGACTACATGCATTCTCATGAATAGAGTGTCCTTCATGCCACGTGACCACTCTTATAATAGTGTACCTCCGTATGTTCTCGCCGCAAGTTCCACAAGCTCTAGTGCTACACACACTCTGTGTTGCCATGGCTGCTCTCCTCAGACTTCTTTGTAACGGGTTTTCATTGGTCTTAGAGAGCCGTGGTAGCCAACTAGCTAGCACTGTGGCCAGCCAATCTGGCGGTGAGGTGTTTGCATCCTCTTCGAGGTGATGATATTCGTTCATTAATCCGGGCTCGCGAGTCGTACCAGCCTAAAATTACAGGGTATTTCCTGTAAAGGGCACCGCTGGAGGTACTCATCACCTCATCCGTGGAGTGCCGACTGGTCTAAATCTGGCACTGTGGTTTATGTTGTCGTTGTGGTGAGTCAATTATTAGTACCAAGAGGGTAATCTAGACAAGATATCTTTAGTGCAGTTTGGCCACACAAGTCTCTTTAATACCTCCGTCTCAAACTACAGGAATTGTGTTGTATAATCTTTCCCGTGAATCCCAAACGGTGTATAACGCGCTGTCATGCTTCTTACATTTGGTCTACATCATTCTGAAGAAATCTGGTTTCCACATGGGTTTCTTCTGTTGAATTTAACCCCTGAATGTAATGCATTTATTACTTTTATTACGGGCATTTTCGTCCTTTCAGGGCATTTTGTGAGAAGCATTTTGGAAATGAAGCAGTTTATCAGCAACTGGGAAATGTGATTAACCTTCTTTCTAGAGTTTAAGTTCGTGATCTGAGGTTCATTATCACAGTATTAGTTATAGTTGAGATGATAGAGTTGAGGTTTTAGACTTGAGGTTCATGAGCTGAGGTTTATGAGCTGAGTTTCACGAGTTGACGTTTACGAACTGAGGTTATAGATGTGATGTTATAGAGTTGATGTATGGAACTGAGGTTCATGAGTTGAGGCTCTAGAACTCAGGTTCGAGAATTCATTTTCTAGAGTTCAGGCTATAACATTGGAGCCCCTGTATTGAGGTTCCAGTGTTGAGTTTCATAATTTAGCTTCTAGATTGGAAGTTCTAGAACCGATGTTCTAAAGCTGATATTCTAAAGCTTATGTTCTATAATTGAGGTTTTATGTGTGAAGTTCTAGAGTTAAGGCTCTTTAGTTCAGATTCTAAAATTGTGGTTCTTGAGTGGGGGATAATGAGTGAAGGATCATGAGTTGAGGTTCTCGAATGTAAGCTCTAGAGATGAGGTTGAAGTCCAGGTTCATTAGTTGAGGTTAATAAGTTATAGAATTGAAACTCATGAGTGAGGTTCTAGAGTTGAAGTTCATGTTTGGAGGTTTTATAGTTAAGATTCTAGAGGTGAAGTTCTGGTGATAAGAATGTAGGTTCCAGAGTTGAATTTCTAGATTTGAAGTTTTAGTGTTTACACAATAGAGCTGAGGTTGTAAGTTTGAGGTTGATCATCTGTACATTCTTTCTGAGTTGAGATTCTTCAGCTGTAGATTCTCGTTTGCTGTCTGGCTGTCTGGTGGCCGAAAGGTCAGCATCTCCGTCTCACACGAGTGCTTTCGACCTTCAGCAAAGCTCGGGTTAACAAAACTATAGCATGGGAGGATGTGACGACTGCCTTCGCGAGCTATCTTTAATATTCGCCATGTAATGTAGGTCAGCATGGCCGAACGGATAAGAGCGTTAGTTCTTAAACATCAGGTGTGCTGATGCCGAGATAGCGGGTTCAACCCCTAAACCAGTCAGCTGAATTAAGATGTTGACTTCTCATGCTTGACTTGCGGACGTAAATTACAAGTACCTCAGAAGTCGCAATGGGTTCGCCTGATGGCGAGAGACACTGGTGATAAGGAAAGCTAATCCTCACACAAAATTCAGTTCAGTGCTACTAGGAGCGGCAGTTATGGACTACGCTTGAGTTCAAAGCGAGCGATCGCAAAAAAAAAAAGCACATAAGTTAAACAAAAAAAGATAGACGGATCCCTCCGTCACACATAGTCATATAATATGCGTCTTTCTTTGTGCTGTGGAAGAAGATACAACGAGAACGAATCGTTTTCATGAATGAAATTAAATTCACGATTGATGTATCATATTCTTTATATCAATATCGCACCGCCACTATTAATATATCAACATATGAGAGGGCCGACATTGATGGATTGTTTAATGTCCGACTCGCACAACCCAACAACAACACACTGGGAGAGAGTGGGTGTGGATACGTGTTCTGAACTCTCTATATATGAAACACAGAAACCCATATCAAAGTTGGTGACCCAGAAAACATATCATATTTATCCCACGCGGTCACAGATGTTCGCATATTTTACCGTTCTGACTTAACTTGTACAATTACTGATATGTTACACACGGTTCCTACATCCCGTCCACCACACTATAAATGTTTATGTATAGATACAGACAAGTTTCACGGCGAAGAGAGGGATGCTGACAGACAAACGAACATATATTTCTATGATAATATGTGGATGTTTACATACATTCTATTGGTTATATTTCTGCAGCTAGGCTAACCGGTAAGATTATTTTAGAATACAAACTGTTATTGTGTCCTATCCATTTATATTAAATTCTGTCGCATTTCTGTTTCCATTTTACCTGCTATAGAATACCTGGATCATTCCATGGATTGGGTGGGTAGGTGCGTTAGCGCATGCATGCCCACCTGTCTGTTCGTTTATCTGTCATTCTCTGTATATGCGCCTCCATGTGTGTGCGTGTGTGTGTGTGTGTGTGTGTGTGTGTGTGTGTGTGTGTGTGTGCCTCTGTCGGTCTTGTACGGATATGTATGTGTGTATTTATCTGTGTGTGTTTGTCTGTGTGTTTGTATGTGTTAGTGTTAGTGTGTATGTCCATGGTTGGGTGTGTATTTTGTTCAAGTGTACATGTAAATATGTGTATGCATGCATGTCTGCATGTAAATATGTGTATACGTTATGTAAAGCCATTTACTATAAATATCTCCCTTTAAACAACCTAGAGAGGTTACTATAATCGTGTACACACAGAATCCCTCCAAGGCAGACAGAGGGTTTCAGAATAAACTCCGGGAGGCTCAGACTGTCACTGTTGATAAGATCTAATATAATATTCAGTCGCGTAGTCACGTCGTTCTGCTTCATTTGTTTATAAATGTTTAGTCATCATCATCATCACCATCGTCGTCTTCTACTTTTGACGTCAAGCGTCATGGGGAGAAATAATTTTATTAGTCTCCCAGCGTCCAGTGGGCGGCACTGGCTAATGTCATTCCGCATGTCTTTGATGTCGTCAATCCATTTTCTTCTCGAGCGTCCTCTTGCTCTCGTAGAAGTTTGTGTTTAGTACAATAGACATAGGCATTGAATGATGGACAGAATATATGCAAGATTTAGATGAGGCTGCTGATGACAGATATAGACAAACACACACTGTCAGTGTAAAATACTGTACACAGAAGTTGGAGAATGCTCTACAACCTACGAGGAAAGGTGAATCCGGGCGGTTAGATTAAATCTGTGCTGAATAAATTATAGCTATGGGTGAATTGGGTTTAGAAGCGATATAAATTGTTAAATGACATCTAGTACAGTGTATATATATCTGACAGAGCTATCAGTGACAGAGCTATCATACGTGGGTTAGGTGACAGTTGTGTTAATAGTTGTACTTTATTGTGTGCAACTACCAACATTAATGAGGAGGGGAGTTGGGGGGGGGGGGGGGGCAAATCCACATAACAGCAGGTTACCGAGAACCGAATAGTCTTATGGTTAGTTTGTTAGTTGGTTGGTTGCTTGGTTGATTGATTGTTTGGTTGCCTGGTTGCTGGTTGATTAGTCGTATGGTTGGTTGATTGGTTGGATACTGGTTGGTTAGTTGGGTGGTTGCTGGTTAGTTGGTTGGCTAGTTGGTTAGTTGGTTTGTTGGTTGGTTGGTTGCTGGGTGGTTAGGTGGTTGATTGGTTGTTTGAGCATTGAAAAGGTGTTGCATTTATATGTGTGAGGTTGGTGCATAGCTTGTCTGCCGGCCTGACACCGAAATTACATCTTCACGAGAACTGTGTTGTAGATCTCCCCTAGCCTTCTTCAAGCTCAGAAACCAGTATGATGTGACAGGCAGGTGTTGACACTTCACACCTAAGAAGAGCCATATTATTATATAACCCGGTCATAAATTAGCACGTCACACACAGACTGACAGAGATCAAGCTTAGGTTCGTAATGTTTCTTCCGCAGATTTTAAGTATTTCATTATCACCACACTCCAATCCAGTTCCGAAAGGGAGAAGAGGGGGCGGGTGTTTAGTATTATAATCCCCCTGTCAGCAGTGTATAGCAGTGGTCCCCGTGAGGTTTTTGCGATACCACATCGCTAGCGTCACTATTCATCCACGTCGCTAGCGTCACTATACATCCACATCGCCACCGTCACTATACATCCACATCGCCACCGTCACTATACATCCACATCGCTAGCGTCACTATACATCCACATCGCTACATCCACATCGCCACCGTCACTATACATCCACATCGCTAGCGTCACTATACATCCACATCGCTACATCCACATCGCCACCGTCACTATACATCCACATCGCTAGCGTCACTATACATCCACATCGCTAGCGTCACTATACATCCACATCGCTACATCCACATCGCTACATCCACATCGCTAGCGTTACTATACATCCACATCGCTAACATCACTATACATCCACATCGCTAACGTCACTATACATCCACATCGCTACATCCGCATCGCTACATCCACATCACTAGCGTTACTATACATCCATATCGCTAACGTCACTATACATCCACATCGCTACATCCACATCGCTACATCCACATCGCTACATCCACATCGCTAGCGTTACTATACATCCACATCGCTACATCCACATCGCTAGCGTTACTATACATCCACATAGCTACATCCACATCGCTAGGGTCACTATACATCCACATCGCTAGCGTCACTATACATCCACATCGCTAGCGTCACTATACATCCACATCGCCACATCCACATATATGAACGCCCAGACTGTGTCTTAATGTTAAGTCGTCTGCACATACAGCCTCTCCCCGGGAGCGAGTAATACTGGGCTTTTGGGGACCGAGTATATGTAATCATGGTGAAGTAACAAGTATAAGTAACGAACCCTTTACTTGTGATAGTTGCATATCCCTTACAGGACGTTTGCAGTCAACACCATCATTTGTTGTTGTTGTTGTTGTTGTTGTTGTTGTTGTTGATGATGTCTTGGCAAGTTTATGCTCAGTAGTTTGCCATTGTTTTCTGAACGGCTGGAACCCATACCATTTCTTAAAATACCATCGAAACGCGGTTTGCTGCCAGATCACGTGCGGGATCATGAACCGCGTCCGTAACGCCTTCGCCACGGAGGTTGGCCTACTCCTATTACTATAGATATAATAACATTCTGTCGTTCTAGCTGCTATACTGTTATATCGGCTTATGGCGCTTTTATTTCCATGCCAACATGTATGGGAGCTGAGATTGTTTAGTGGTTAGACGCCTGCATAAGTGTTTTAAAATTCACCTGAGCTCCCAGGTCGACCCAGCCTAAAATAAGTATCAGGAAATGTCTTGAAAGTGAAGGCAACTGGTTTGATACTGACCACATGAACCACCAGGACTGGTCTATTAAACTAGGGGTCAAGCATTATATGACCTATGCACCTTAAGACGGGCCAAAAGGTCCTGTACCATTTTATAGATATGTATGGCTGCCCCCGTTTCTCTGTGTGCGCGTGCGTGCGCGCGCGCTTGTGTGTGTGTGTGTGTGTGTGTGTGTGTGTGTGTGTGTGAATATTACCGTTCCATGTTTTGTATTTAAGTTTTATGTTGATGAATTCACGCAGGGTTAATACAAAACTTGGAACAGCAATATTTTCAATAACCAAACATTCATTAAAAATACATACTATATATGATCGGTTAAGAGATAGTAGATCCACGTCTGCCACAATTTGACCTTGCAGGATTCACGTAGGATTCTCACAATATAGTGATATACGAACAATCGGGATTACCCTTCATCATCATCAAGTCTGTGTCCTGTCAGCTGGCGTTGTCGTTCATGTATTGCTACAGATCTCGGGGCCTGGTGTTCTGGATCAATTTTGGTGATGCTATTTCCCCATGCCACCGACTCACTCTACCCGGCCTTATTTCACTCGGTCTCTCTCTGCCTCTTTTAACTTTTATCTTTCAGCAGTCATCACGCTGTTTTCAAATATCTCTCTTTTCAGTACATAAGCAAAGAACATTATTTGTCACTTTCTTATATATATATATATATGTGTGTGTGTGTGTGTGTGTGTGTGTGTGTGTGTGTGTGTGAACACTGTGACATATCTGTACACTTAAAAGTGTGTGTGTGTTCACACTTTTAAGTGTACAGATATGTCACAGTGTTCACTCTTTTAAGGATACAGATATGTTACAGTGTCCACTATTTCAAGAGTGCAGATATGTGACACTGTTCCACTCGTCCCCACTCTTATTAGCGTACAAATACACTGAATTGTCCCACTCTCGTTAGCATTTGTAGATATGTTGCTATATCCCCTACTATGTAATCTGCGTACAGACTTATGCTCATTAGCACAGATCCTAACTGACACGGGTAAATATATCCACAAGCTTGTATGAGTGTCCCCTCCCTGGGTGGAGCACATCTATGAAGAGTGTTGTCCCACTCAAGGTAGAGTACACTTTGTAGACTTAAGCAACTGTAGTCCTCACCAAGTGGAGCGTTAATGAGCAGCCTGCTAACAATTTGTAGGCAACTCCCTCTGCGCGCGCACATAACATCACGTGATTTTCAAGCGTAGGGGGGAAAAATCAATTATAAAGTTTTGATTCTCCACGATCATGACTCGAGAGTACCTATTTCTGGTCACGGCAGAAGGTGAGCTTGGAGAGTATTTCCGTTTGGTTGTCATTGATAACTAACTGTTCTCGTAGATTGTTCCATACTATGAAGTGTTAGTTTGTTGAATCCTGTTTGCTCATTTGTGTGAGGTGCTTTCTAATTAATTGTTCACGCATGTTACTTGATGCAAATTCCCAGAGGGGTTGTTTGCATTGGATTTATGTAAATCCAACCTTAAAATGCAAATACGACTAGATGCAGAAGAATGAGTAAGGTATTTTCCATTTAATGGCATAAAACCATTGATTATACTATACAGCTGGCGCGCGGACAACTCAATGCTTTGTGGGCGAAATGAAAGCTATATTTATATTGCTTATAATTGAATATTTCATATACATTACCATCATCACGTGCCATGCCGACAAGCGCTGGCGGTCATGGCTCGCCATCTCACACGGTCATCAGCCCCGTGTTCTTGTCTCTATGGCCAAGCTATCCAGATATTTATCTCTATGCCGCCCCCTTGGTCTTTTCCCACCAATTTTGCCAGTTGCCACTATGTTTGCAGTATATTTGTGCTCATAATGTGCCCAAAAACCTTGCATGTCAACGTCTATTTTTCTCTAATCAATTTAATGTTGCACTTGCTCATTGGTTTTTCTGTCCGTTCTTGGTATTCTTTATATTTCCCTCAGAAATCCCATTTCCACAGCTATTAGATGTTTCTCATCTTGTCTGGTCATTGTCCATGTTTCACATCCACATACAAGTAAAGATTCTCTATAGCACCTCAACACTCATTATCTCAAATCAACTGTCAGCTTTTTATTGGTCAACTGTTTTCCACCTTGCAAAAGACCATCTTTGCCAAAGCGATTATTGTTCTAATCTCTAAAAGGCACCTTCCATCAGATGTTATGACTGTTCCGAGATAATTATACGGTTATAAATTTCACTAGTTTAAGAATTTTCAGATTTACTTGGATGCTGCTTGGTGTTAATTCTTTATATTTGGAGACGACCATAATCTTACTTTTCTTACACATTTGGAAGGGGGAGGGGGGAATGCCTGATGAACACATAATCAGACTGCAACCCATACTCTATTACTATTGGGACTCTTCACTGGCCGTTAAAGATGAGGACGGAGCACGTACGAGAATTTCCCGAGTGCTGTGATGTCGAGTATTAACTCAACTCATTCTTACAATGTAATTGTAACCCTGGTCGTTGACTGTGTACAATAACCACAACTACTAAATGTAGCACTGTTCACCGTGTACAATAACAGCAACTACTAACTGTTCACTGTTCACTGTGTACAATAAAAGCAACTACTAACTGTTCACTGTTCACTGTGTACAATAACCGCAACTACTAACTGTTGCAGATCCTGTTAATTTTGTACAATAAACGCAACTTCTAAATGTAGCGTATCCTGTTCACTGTGTACAATAACCGCAACTACTAACTGTTGCAGATCCTGTTAATTTTGTACAATAAACGCAACTTCTAAATGTAGCGTATCCTGTTCACTGTGTACAATAACCGCAATTACTAACTGTTGCAGATCCTGTTCGCTGACTGCAATCAATATTGTATCATTTGCATATCTTATATTATTAATGTTACGTTACGCCCTCCGATGACGATTCATTTTGTATGACCAAACAGCTTTGACTGTCTACGTCTCATTTCTCTAATCGGTGTATGATTTTCATTTATTTCTTGTAGGACTTGGTCATTGCTATTTCTGTCTGTCCATGCCATTTCCGCAGCCATAAATGTTTTTTCTGTTTGTCTACTCATTGTCCACGCTTCACGTCCACACAACAGTACAGGTTCTATGTAGCACCTCAACGCTCTTTTTCTCGTTGCAAATGATATCTTGTTTCTCTCTTTATCACTTTCCAGGTAGACCTTCCTCCATAATTATCTTTTCCCGACAAACATGTCTTTTTGATGCCCAATATATTCCATTTTCCGCAATTTTATTTGTATTAACACTTAGTCTTCTTCAATATCTAGTTGTTTTTGGATAGATCTGTTTGTACACTTACGTTCAATGCGTTTCAATAGTCTTTTGTAGGGCTTACATTCATAGGCGCACATGTGCTTTTCAGCAGATTTGTTAAATAAATTCCCTCCATATGTTGCCACTTTTAGAATTGTACATAATTATATTTATTCTGATGGTCTATTCGCCCAGTTCATGTATGCTGTTTGTTAAACTTCAGATGGAAATATTATTTAATGTTACGGATACACATAACGTATTATTGTACAGTAACACGTGTAATGCTAATTCATTACTAAAAGTCCCACACGTAATTAAGTTTTCAAATACATGCAGCATCTTTAATGTCCTAAACATCACATGTTTTCTGCTGTCCGATTAAAGTCAGCCGTATTGATCCCAAGATGGCAATCACGTGCGACGCGTCTAAAGCCAGTGTAATTACTTCGTGTGACTTTTCTATCCACATGAAACATCAAACACCATTAGTATGTAAACCGGGATTACATTGCTCCTCCTGTCCTTCCTACACCTTAATTACATATTTGCTGTGATCTTTGCTTGGAAACATCACTTTAGTATTTGCAGTAGAAGCAGTTCACATTCTGTTAGCTTCCTTTCTTGTCGCGGCTTGAACTTTTTTGTATGTTTTATTTGCACAAACTTGAAAGAACAAAAAAGAATGTACTGCATGGTTCCGTCAATTAAAGTGATCTAAACCAGAACTCCTCAAACTGTTGAAAGTTTTTTTTTCGTATACTCGCGATTAATTTTGATCCAGTGAACATTTCTGCACTTATAGGTTCTTAGACTATGCATACTAATTATGTTGAAAAACAATAACATGAATAAATGTCTACTACTTTAAATTATTTTAAGCGACTCCCAAAAGCTTTCAGCACACTGGCCTAATCAGTGCATGGAAAAAATCAATAAATAATGTAAGCAGGTGAGGAGAGATATGGGAAAATAACGTAAAATAATGTAAGCACGCGAGGAGAGGTATAGGCAGATAACGTAAACTAATGTGAGTACTTGAGTAGAGGTAGAGGTACTTGGGTAGCGGGGTAGGGGTATCCCCTATCAAAGGAGAAGTAAGGCGCCTCCTTTCCTCCGTTAGTCTATGGGACACCCTTGGGCAAGGTGGAATACCCGTTTAGCCCCCCGATCAGGGTTACGTGAAGCCATGGGTGCAGGTGGTGGATGAAGATAGGGAGCAGCCGACAGATAGTTGTAGGCTATGGTCTCCACCATGGTCTCCTGTATTTATACACTGTGTAGTGTACATTCAACCACCAGCTCGTGGCGTGACGCGGCGTCCTGTACTTGTACATTGTCTAGTGTACATTCAACCAGCTTCCCTAACACTCACAGATAGTGAGTGAGTGAGTGAGTGAGTTAGTGAGTGAGTGAGTGAGTGAGAGAGAGAGAGAGAGAGAGAGATGGGGGAGGGGGAAGAGAGAGGGAGGGAGCTAGGACATGACATGAAAGAATGAGTGAAAAAAGCAAGAACGGGAAAAAGAGACAGACATACAGATGAAGAGATGGAGGAGCGGACGGACTGGTAATGGACAGACAGATAGTGGGTGAGTATGAAGCTGGATAGGCGGGTAGACAGACAGACAGACAGACAGACAGACAGGTGGGCAAGCAGACATACGAGGGGGATTCAAATATAAACCTTAAAAGTGTGATAGAAATTACAATAACCATGCCATTGTCTTGTTAAAAAATAGTTGGTATCCTTTACATGACGTCGCAGTCAGCACCAGCAATTTTTGCTGTTGTGATCTCTTGACAGGTTTACGTTCAGTAGTTTCTTCTTCTTCTGCGTTCATCCAGAGTTTTTTTTTCCGGATGTGATTGCGTTGTGCCTGTTTACAGCAGAGCTGCATTCTTGCACCGTTAGGCCGACACATCTGACTTCTGCGGGTATTTGTTGACTGGGTTAACCATCCCGGGGCGTTCAGTAGTTTGCCATTGCTTTCTGAATGACCGGCACTCATACCATTTCATTAAAAAAACCAACGCAAGGTTGTCTGCTACCAAATCGCCTGCAGCTGTGTTTCGAACGCGGGTATGCGGGATTACGAACTGCGTCCGTAACCATTTCGCCACGGAGCGGGATTGTAACCTGTCAATATTGTTATTAAGGATGTCAAGAGGATTAAGCACGTGACATCACGGTGCAGAAGAAAGAGGTGACATCATAAGGACAGTTTAGAGATGACCGCCCCACTGTTGACATGCACGAAAGAGGAGCAGCGTTCTGTTATCCGTTTTTATTTTATCAGTGAAGGGGTGAACCCTATAGAAATTCATTGCCGAATGAATGTCCAGTATGGCGAGTAGTTACACACGCGACCAAGAGCATTTTGTTTTCTACAGTAATCCTAGCACTTAATTCACGCTAGAGGAGTACCATTGAAGGCAGTGGTGACTACATCGACAAAAGGTTACATTTATTCTTTACTTTTTCAGAATATATTCACAAAGAAAACAAACATTTAAGGGTTTCATTTGAAGCCCCTTCGTACATACGTACTGACAGACGGAGCACGTAATTTGATGATTGAGTATTGATTATGTTAATGAACGTGTGATTGCCGTACGTGATGTCAGGGCGCACTCAGACCAGGATTGCTAGCGCCTGATGCCGCCAGGCCTCGTGGCGTGAAGAGCGGTCTCTTATTTTACTTAACATCACCCACAACACACATACAACAACCTCTCCTCCCAGATAGTGGTATAGAAGGAGAATAGAAATTAAGAGTGACGGAGGAAAGAAAGAGGGGAGGACAGGCAGACTGACGGACACACATACAGACAAACAGGAAGAGAGAGAGAGAAGAGGAAGAGAGAGAAAGAGATGAAGATAGAGAGAGGAAGAAAGAGAGGAAGAGATAGAGGACGAAATAGAACGAGAGGAAGAGGGAGAGACAGAGAAGGAGAGAGAGAAATACAGAGATAGAGGGGTAGAGAGAGAGAGAGAGGGTGAGAGAGAGAGAGAGAGAGAGAGAGAGAGAGATCTACCGTGTAATGTGAGAATCGAGAATTGATTATTTTAATGAAAGTTTGATCGCCGTACGTGAGGTGGTAGCGCACTAAAGCACGGAATCAGAGCGTCGTTCAATTAGATGGTTCCTACTTCTAGCATGTGTTCAGATTATACAAGTATCTTAAATTGCATTTTACTGTGCTTGTACGAGTATATAAGTTCCCTCGTATTTGTTCAGGTCTGTGTATACGTGATATTTGCATCCTGGTTTTAGCAGACAAATGTGAAGATTAAATTGTTGATGTATATTTTAATCGTTTACAACATATTTGGAGACATTAAGATGATGTCGTCGGCGCTATTGCTTGGTGGCAGTGAGCGCGTTTCACAACTCCCCGATATGCCGAACCGAGGGTTCGAAATCAGCTGCAGACAATTCGCCAGCAGATCATCTTGCACTGATTTCGATGGTGTGATTGTAGATTGTTCGAAATGCATTGGCAAACTACTGAATGTAAAAATCACAGTGAAAACAATACTGGGGTTTATTTTAACGTCCTGTAAGAAAATGTAACAATTTTTTTTTCTGTAAATGCTCTTGAATTCAGTATACAAGTAAACACACATACACATACACTCACAAATGTGTGTGAGTGTGCGCGCGCGAGCGTGTGTGTCTGTGTTTGTGTTGTTACCTGATTTGTTTTCATTTTACAGAGAGCAAATATTCCAGGCATCTCACTGAGTGGTTATAATATAAACAACTTACCTTATTTTAATGACACTGTCTTGAAAGCAATAAGTCAGAAAGAACTACTGAAACTGATTGATACAGTAGCTGTAAACAGTGATAACATGATTGATACAGTAATTGTTGAGAGTGATAAACTGCGCCTCGCCTAGAGAATTAGAGACAGAAATAATAGCAATATCAAAGACACGGGTCATGTCCGAAAGTACAATTAAAGTCAATGATGTTAATTTGGGTCAAGTGTAGAAATTCAAGTATCTTGGTATATGGATAACATCAGGTGGAAGATGTATCATAGAGACAGAGATAAATGTCAGAACATGACAAGCAAAAAATAAAAAAAAAAAATACATTTTATAAGATCAAGAAGATCTGATACACATGTTGGAGAAAGTTAGAAAAAGGAATCTTGCATGTTACATAGATCCAGTTCTAATAAATGGCTTTCATTCCTCGGCAGTTATTAAACAAGCCAGATATCCTTTAACTCCCTCGGACTAGTATTTGTTTTACAGAAATCAGCTGAAAATTCTACGGTAAGCCAAATGAGTAATGCACATGTTTTGAAAGAGATTAAGACACAAAGACAGCTTATCACAAACATCAGAAGCAGGCAGCCGTCATTGTTTGGCCACATTAAGAGCTGAGAAAAACTAACATATCTTGAAACTGGAAAGTTCCAAGGGAAACGAATCAGTTGCATAACCTTTACAGAACGTTAGTCAACCCTATCATTTTTGGCTGTTTGTGATTTAATGGCAAGTTTACGTTCAGTTGTTTGCCATTGCTGTCTAAATGGCCAACACTCACATTATTGAATGAAAACCAACGCAAGGCTGTCTGCTTTCACATCGCCAGCAGCTGTATTTCGAAAGCGGTTTCATCACTGTGCGAAAGAAATAGAGGAAGATTACAAGATGAGATTCTGGACATCCTTTTGTTTTGCCACCGAGTGCTATCAGAATACGAATTTGTGCATGATGTTGAAGATCGCAAGATGAGGCGAAGCATGATCGCCCACGCGTTCAGTAGTTTGCCATTGCTTTTTGAGCAATCTATTTGAATCCTTCTCAAACAATTCCCAGATGGAGTCGATATCCGGTACCCATCGTATGATGCTTGTTGTACCCCAGGGAAGCACTGTTCAGAAAAGAGAAACATACCACTGCTGCTGACTCAGTTCTGACCACTGTGTTGATAAGTAAGAGAATTTACCACTATGCTATAGCGACTCTCCTGATAAGTACAGTAGTACTTAGTTGCATATCCTTTACTGGACGTATTAGTCAACCCCAGCATTTTTTGGCTGCTTGTGATTCCTTGGCAAGTTTACGTTCAGTAATTTGCCATTGTTTCTGGACGACCAGCACCCATAGCATTTCATAAAAACCAACGCAAGGCAGTCTGCCGCCAAACCGTCAGCAGCTGAGTTTCGGAATGTGGTGTTCGGGATTACGAACTGCGTCCTTAACCACTTCGCCACTACTAATGTATGCATCAGAGACATAGAATTAAAACAATTACAAATAAATATAGCCGACAAGCATACCCAATTATTACATAAGCTGAAATAGATGGTGAACTCACTTACTGGCCCAATGGACTGAAAATTGTTCAATTTCCGATGGGATTCTTTCATGGCACGATCCAGCTCAAGTGATTAGTGCTAGAACATTTTCTGGGAGGATGACTGCAGACATGATAATGACCATATAAGTAAGTAAAGGTAAAAGCCTTGAGAGGGGGCTGAGTGGTCTCGAGGTATGGTGTCCGCCTCGAGTGCTGGAGATCCCAGGTTCAAGCCCCGGTGAGGGCCGGGATTTTTTTCACGTGGACTTCTAGTAACAAAATTTCCGCAGGTCTCTAGGTAGTGAGATTGGACCCCCCGTGTATATTGTTGCGCACGTAAAAATTCCCCTGGCAGTTGGAAATCGAAAAAGAGTAGCCTAACGGCGCTGCCCAGGCAAAATTTCGAGTTAAAAATCTACCCAAAGCATTTAAGGATCCTCGCCGGTGCTACGGCGTTTGTGCACTGAGATGAGATTCTCCGGATTCAGGCTTGAGTTGGGAGTAGAACGGAGCACTTATGGGTTACACCCGTGTGCTGTGATGTTGATCCGTCGACTAAAAGCCTTGAGGCTTATGGAATATATCATATGGTGGTCATCTCTTATTTTTATAGATCGTTCGGTACTCAAGGATTATGTGCTCGGTATCATGCCAGCTATCTTTACTGTCGGGCACATTTCCTGGAGCCATACGCTGAAGCGACCTGGGAGCCTACGTCAATTAACATTTCTGGGATTAATGACGACCAGGGCGATATATACATAGCTTAATACTGTGTACTTAATATACCTGCTGTGCCACGACGGCCTGTCGTTTGCTGATCGTAATGCTACTGAGTTGTCTGCTCTTAGCAGTTAATGGCTTGTCTCTAAAGTAGAGAGAGTCGTGTCTGTGTATGCGTTCAAACCATTAGACCGGGTCTCAGTCGCTTCCCATAATCTCCTCATATAGATCATTCAGGAGTATGTAGGCAGAGCTCACGAACTACGTAGCACCATGCGCGACCTAAGTAACACATCAAGGATCATAAGGTGTGTATACCAGGATCACACATGTTATGCTCATTTTAGGTAGAGTTTCTTGACTTTAAGTCACCGGGGCGTGTAAGAAAAGTAGAGAATAGTGACACTGTAACCCCACCAAGCATACCGCAAGAGACGAGTAATTAAGGTTAGTGTGAGACTGGCTTCCTCATGCAGTAGAAGGCTTTAGCTACAAAATCAAATTAACCATGAACAAGTCTTGCTGTGAGTTTCTTGGGAGCCTATGCTCAGTTAGGAGACGAAATGAGAAGAAGAAGGTAGAAGAAGAAGAAGAGAAGAAGGTATGTTTTCTTATTGTGTAAGTTTAGCTTGGACAACCGCACATTCGGTCCTCTCTTTCCGATATTTTATTGTGTAAGTTTAGCTTGGACAACCGCACATTCGGTCCTCTCTTTCCGATATTTTATTGTGTAAGTTTAGCTTGGACAACCGCACATTCGGTCCTCTCTTTCCGATATTTTATTGTGTAAGTTTAGCTTGGACAACCGCACATTCGGTCCTCTCTTTCCGATATTTTATTGTGTAAGTTTAGCTTGGACAACCGCACATTCGGTCCTCTCTTTCCGATATTTTATTGTGTAAGTTTAGCTTGGACAACCGCACATTCGGTCCTCTCTTTCCGATATTTTATTGTGTAAGTTTAGCTTGGACAACCGCACATTCGGTCCTCTCTTTCCGATATTTTATTGTGTAAGTTTAGCTTGGAAAACCGCACATTCGGTCCTCTCTTTCCGATATTTTGTTGTGTAAGTTTAGCTTGGACAACCGCACATTCGGTCCCCTCTTTCCGATATTTTGTTGTGTAAGTTTAGCTTGGACAACCGCACATTCGGTCCTCTCTTTCCGATGTTTTGTTGTGTAAGTTTAGCTTGGACAACCGCACATTCGGTCCTCTCTTTCCGATATTTTGTTGTGTAAGATTAGCTTGGACAACCGCACATTCGGTCCTCTCTTTCCGATATTTTGTTGTGTAAGTTTAGCTTGGACAACCGCACATTCGGTCCTCTCTTTCCGATATTTTGTTGTGTAAGTTTAGCTTGGACAACCGCACATTCGGTCCTCTCTTTCCGATATTTTGTTGTGTAAGTTTAGCTTGGACAACCGCACATTCGGTCCTCTCTTTCCGATATTTTGTTGTGTAAGTTTAGCTTGGACAACCGCACATTCGGTCCCCTCTTTCCGATATTTTGTTGTGTAAGTTTAGCTTGGACAACCGCACATTCGGTCCTCTCTTTCCGATATTTTGTTGTGTAAGATTAGCTTGGACAACCGCACATTCGGTCCTCTCTTTCCGATATTTTGTTGTGTAAGTTTAGCTTGGACAACCGCACATTCGGTCCTCTCTTTCCGATATTTTGTTGTGTAAGTTTAGCTTGGACAACCGCACATTCGGTCCTCTCTTTCCGATATTTTGTTGTGTAAGTTTAGCTTGGACAACCGCACATTCGGTCCTCTCTTTCCGATATTTTGTTGTGTAAGTTTAGCTTGGACAACCGCACATTCGGTCCCCTCTTTCCGATATTTTGTTGTGTAAGTTTAGCTTGGACAACCGCACATTCGGTCCTCTCTTTCCGATATTTTGTTGTGTAAGTTTAGCTTGGACAACCGCAAATTCGGTCCTCTCTTTCCGATATTTTGTTGTGTAAGTTTAGCTTGGACAACCGCAAATTCGGTCCTCTCTTTCCGATATTTTGTTGTGTAAGTTTAGCTTGGACAACCGCACATTCGGTCCTCTCTTTCCGATATTTTGTTGTGTAAGTTTAGCTTGGACAACCGCACATTCGGTCCTCTCTTTCCGATATTTTGGTGTGTAAGTTTAGCTTGGACAACCGCACATTCGGTCCTCTCTTTCCGATATTTTGTTGTGTAAGTTTAGCTTGGACAACCGCACATTCGGTCCCCGCTTTCCGATATTTTGTTGTGTAAGTTTAGCTTGGACAACCGCACATTCGGTCCTCTCTTTCCGATATTTTGTTGTGTAAGTTTAGCTTGGACAACCGCACATTCGGTCCTCTCTTTCCGATATTTTGTTGTGTAAGTTTAGCTTGGACAACCGCACATTCGGTCCTCTCTTGTCGATATTTTGTTGTGTAAGTTTAGCTTGGACAACCGCACATTCGGTCCTCTCTTGTCGATATTTTGTTGTGTAAGTTTAGCTTGGACAACCGCACATTCAGTCCTCTCTTGTCGATATTTTGTTGTGTAAGTTTAGCTTGGACAACCGCACATTCGGTCCTCTCTTGTCGATATTTTGTTGTGTAAGTTTAGCTTGGACAACCGCACATTCAGTCCTCTCTTGCCGATATTTTGTTGTGTAAGTTTAGCTTGGACAACCGCACATTCGGTCCTCTCTTGTCGATATTTTGTTGTGTAAGTTTAGCTTGGACAACCGCACATTCAGTCCTCTCTTGTCGATATTTTGTTGTGTAAGTTTAGCTTGGACAACCGCACATTCAGTCCTCTCTTGTCGATATTTTGTTGTGTAAGTTTAGCTTGGACAACCGCACATTCGGTCCTCTCTTGCCGATATTTTATTGTGTAAGTTTAGCTTGGACAACCGCACATTCGGTCCTCTCTTTCCGATATTTTGTTGTGTAAGTTTAGCTTGGACAACCGCACATTCGGTCCTCTCTTGTCGATATTTTGTTGTGTAAGTTTAGCTTGGACAACCGCACATTCAGTCCTCTCTTGTCGATATTTTGTTGTGTAAGTTTAGCTTGGACAACCGCACATTCGGTCCTCTCTTGTCGATATTTTGTTGTGTAAGTTTAGCTTGGACAACCGCACATTCGGTCCTCTCTTGTCGATATTTTATTGTGTAAGTTTAGCTTGGACAACCGCACATTCGGTCCTCTCTTGTCGATATTTTGTTGTGTAAGTTTAGCTTGGACAACCGCACATTCGGTCCTCTCTTTCCGATATTTTGTTGTGTAAGTTTAGCTTGGACAACCGCACATTCGGTCCTCTCTTTTCGATATTTTGTTGTGTAAGTTTAGCTTGGACAACCGCACATTCGGTCCTCTCTTGTCGATATTTTGTTGTGTAAGTTTAGCTTGGACAACCGCACATTCGGTCCTCTCTTGTCGATATTTTGTTGTGTAAGTTTAGCTTGGACAACCGCACATTCGGTCCTCTCTTTCCGATATTTTGTTGTGTAAGTTTAGCTTGGACAACCGCACATTCGGTCCTGTCTTGTCGATATTTTGTTGTGTAAGTTTAGCTTGGACAACCGCACATTCGGTCCTCTCTTTCCGATATTTTGTTGTGTAAGTTTAGCTTGCACAACCGCACATTCGGTCCTCTCTTTCCGATATTTTGTTGTGTAAGTTTAGCTTGGACAACCGCACATTCGGTCCTCTCTTTCCGATATTTTGTTGTGTAAGTTTAGCTTGGACAACCGCACATTCGGTCCTCTCTTTTCGATATTTTGTTGTGTAAGTTTAGCTTGGATAACCGCACATTCGGTCCTCTCTTTCCGATATTTTGTTGTGTAAGTTTAGCTTGGACAACCGCACATTCGGTCCTCTCTTTCCGATATTTTGTTGTGTAAGTTTAGCTTGGACAACCGCACATTCGGTCCTCTCTTTCTGATATTTTGTTGTGTAAGTTTAGCTTGGACAACCGCACATTCGGTCCTCTCTTTCTGATATTTTGTTGTGTAAGTTTAGCTTGGACAACCGCACATTCGGTCCTCTCTTTCCGATATTTTGTTGTGTAAGTTTAGCTTGGACAACCGCACATTCGGTCCTCTCTTTCCGATATTTTGTTGTGTAAGTTTAGCTTGGACAACCGCACATTCGGTCCTCTCTTGTCGATATTTTGTTGTGTAAGTTTAGCTTGGACAACCGCACATTCGGTCCTCTCTTGCCGATATTTTGTTGTGTAAGTTTAGCTTGGACAACCGCACATTCGGTCCTCTCTTGCCGATATTTTGTTGTGTAAGTTTAGCTTGGACAACCGCACATTCGGTCCTCTCTTGCCGATATTTTGTTGTGTAAGTTTAGCTTGGACAACCGCACATTCGGTCCTCTCTTGTCGATATTTTGTTGTGTAAGTTTAGCTTGGACAACCGCACATTCGGTCCTCTCTTGTCGATATTTTGTTGTGTAAGTTTAGCTTGGACAACCGCACATTCGGTCCTCTCTTGTCGATATTTTGTTGTGTAAGTTTAGCTTGGACAACCGCACATTCGGTCCTCTCTTTCCGATATTTTGATGTGTAAGGTTAGCTTGGACAACCGCACATTCGGTCCTCTCTTTCCGATATTTTGTTGTGTAAGTTTAGCTTGGACAACCGCACATTCGGTCCTCTCTTGTCGATATTTTGTTGTGTAAGTTTAGCTTGGACAACCGCACATTCGGTCCTCTCTTGCCGATATTTTGTTGTGTAAGTTTAGCTTGGACAACCGCACATTCGGTCCTCTCTTGCCGATATTTTGTTGTGTAAGTTTAGCTTGGACAACCGCACATTCGGTCCTCTCTTGCCGATATTTTGTTGTGTAAGTTTAGCTTGGGCAACCGCACATTCGGTCCTCTCTTGCCGATATTTTGTTGTGTAAGTTTAGCTTGGGCAACCGCACATTCGGTCCTCTCTAGTCGATATTTTGTTGTGTAAGTTTAGCTTGGACAACCGCACATTCGGTCCTCTCTTGTCGATATTTTGTTGTGTAAGTTTAGCTTGGACAACCGCACATTCGGTCCTCTCTTGTCGATATTTTGTTGTGTAAGTTTAGCTTGGACAACCGCACATTCGGTCCTCTCTTGTCGATATTTTGTTGTGTAAGTTTAGCTTGGACAACCGCACATTCAGTCCTCTCTTGTCGATATTTTGTTGTGTAAGTTTAGCTTGGACAACCGCACATTCGGTCCTCTCTTGTCGATATTTTGTTGTGTAAGTTTAGCTTGGACAACCGCACATTCGGTCCTCTCTTGTCGATATTTTGTTGTGTAAGTTTAGCTTGGACAACCGCATATTCGGTCCTCTCTTGTCGATATTTTGTTGTGTAAGTTTAGCTTGGACAACCGCACATTCGGTCCTCTCTTGTCGATATTTTGTTGTGTAAGTTTAGCTTGGACAACCGCACATTCGGTCCTCTCTTGTCGATATTTTGTTGTGTAAGTTTAGCTTGGACAACCGCACATTCGGTCCTCTCTTGTCGATATTTTGTTGTGTAAGTTTAGCTTGGACAACCGCACATTCGGTCCTCTCTTGTCGATATTTTGTTGTGTAAGTTTAGCTTGGACAACCGCACATTCGGTCCTCTCTTGTCGATATTTTGTTGTGTAAGTTTAGCTTGGACAACCGCACATTCGGTCCTCTCTTGTCGATATTTTGTTGTGTAAGTTTAGCTTGGACAACCGCACATTCGGTCCTCTCTTGTCGATATTTTGTTGTGTAAGTTTAGCTTGGACAACCGCACATTCGGTCCTCTCTTGTCGATATTTTGTTGTGTAAGTTTAGCTTGGACAACCGCACATTCGGTCCTCTCTTGTCGATATTTTGTTGTTGTTACACTCGCTCACATTGAACTCACACGTTGTCCATACACACTACGACTAGTAGCACGGAACTGAATTTTGCGTGTGGATTAGCTTTCCATATTACCAGTGTCACTCGCCATTAGACGAACCCACTCCGACATCAGGGGTAATTTACGTCCCAAGTCAAGGACGAGAAGTCAACATTTTAGTCCAACAGACCCGTGTGGGGTTGAACCCGCTACCTCTTTTGGATATGTAATACTGAGGGACTTTTAACATGCGTAACGTGTGCACGGAGCATCCGTTTCTGGCACTTCTGTGACAAGACCAGATAACCGGACCACAGAGAGTATACGATCCTTTTAATGTTACCATAATCCAAACATCCCACGCTGTTAGTCGAACCATGTCTGCAGGAGTCAGAAGCGAACGCCCTCACCACTTAGTTACTACGTCCTTTTCCGATTTTTAACGATTTCATTGTCTATGGTATAAGCAGCATTTCACAAAGTGAAATTTGTCTGCAATTTATCTATTTCAATCTAGGGAAAGAAAAGAGTGTTTGAGAGTTATAATGAGCCGATCCTGATGTAAAGAAGACGAATCATGAGCTATTAGCAGAGAAGTGAGGAATTATGTGGCAGCTGCAGAGATGTGGTTTTACAGTAGGATAATAAGATCACCTAGGACGGCTAGAAAGAGCAATGAAGATATCTTGAAAGAAGCTAACTCACAAAGGGAAATAGTTACTCGCATCAGACAGAGATAAGCCACATTCTTTGGGAATAACACGAGAAGGGAAAAGCTGGAGTATGTCGTCACAACGGGGACAATTGGAGAGGAAGAGAGGCAGGGGTAGACCAAGAGAGAACATGCTGGACAGTCCGACATCAAGCCATGGGCAACGTCGGTATCAGAAATGATTTTCAGCACAAGAGATAGAGGTTGTTGATGAACATGATCACCAACGCCAATCGGAATGGACTGTAATAAAAAATCTATGGTATAATCTTGCTGCGAAAAGATGGGAGGGGGTGTTCCGTATCAATGGAGAAGTAAGACACACCACGTTCCATCCGCTAGCCTACTGGACACTCATGGTAAAAATGTGGAGTACCCGTTTACAAGACAGAGTAATATGAAACCAGGGCAGCTGAGGGAATCTGAGCTTGAGAGCAGCCGACAGGTAGTTGTTGATTGTGGTCTCAAGTTCGCGATGGTAGACAAGAGTAGCTCTATATAGAGACAACGGCTGCGGTCACCTGACCAGCACGGTCACTGTCAAGGAGGAAAATAATGGCAGACTACGTTCTTTACAGATGTCATAGAAAACTGCACGGGTCAAAGAAATTATGGATAAATACAATTGGGGCAAAGTTCTGCACAAACCAGGCCACTGGATGGCATACCTGGCTATTGACTTGTTATCTCCACATGACATTGATTGTGATTTGTACTAGTTGGAGATCTCCACATCTGTGTTAGCTTTTATCTCGGGAGATTACAGCGCAGCAAACAACTCATTTCAATGTTAGTTTCCAGTGTGTGAGGTTTGGGTGACTGTAAATGTGTGGAATGTGCGTGTGTAAGTGAGCGTGTGGGATGTGCTTGACTACGTGAGTGTGTGAGATGTGTGTGGGTGTGTGTGAGTACATATAATTGAACGTGTGAGATGTGCGTGTATGAGGTGTACATGTTATAAGTTAGTGTGTGAAGACCTATTGACGCGTCCTCGTCGAGCGTCCTGGGCAACAGGTCCCTTCGGGGTCCTGGCTAAAGTCAATAGGATCACCGATTCCTCCGAAGTCGGAGAGTGTCTGCCTGTACGGCGAGGAACCACCAGTCTGCACACCAATAAGCCAGACATGAGACAACGGATACTCACGTAAACCTCAGGTCCTGTATGACATCACACTGATGTTGGACAACAGGATGCCTTCATCCGACATACAGGACTTTGCGTTGGAGCTCAAGCCAACGAACACAAGCAAGCAAGCAAGCAAGTGAGTGTGTGAGGTGTATGTGTGTAGGTGAGCGTGTGAGGTTTTCGTATTTAAATGAACATGTGATGTTTGTGTCTGTTAGTGAGCAGGTGAGGTTTTCGTATGTAAGTACGCGTGTGTGCGTGCGGGTGCGTGCGGGTGTGTGCGTGTGCGCGCATGTGCGAGCCTTTGCGCGCGTGTGCGCGCGTGTGTTTGTGTGTGTGTGCGTGTGTGTGTGTGTGTGTTAGTTAGCTAGCTAGCTAGCTAGCTAGTTAGATGCCAGCACTTCAGTACTTCCAGTTAAGAAGTCTTATTTATTGATTGATAAAGACTTGGGTAGAAACCTTCTTCTATATCTGTGTGTGTGTTTTTCCTTTCATCGAGCTTCCTGTCTAATTGTGCTTTCATTCGGATGCTTTTCCTTTCGTCTAGTTTCTTAGTTATAGTTTATATTGGTTTGGATACGTGAATGAAAGCTCTGCAACTGTCTCCGTATAGATGATACTTTTGTAATGAACCCGGATAAAGGTCCCTACGCTTACGTAGAATAAATAGAAACCTCTTTCATGACTGTGATGACCTACGCGCTATGGTATCTGACCCCCTTCTTCTAGCAGGTTCTCATCCAACCGCCAAACAAGCGAACTAACCACTTCGTTTATCAAGTTAGTTCTCCTTGGCGAAGTAGTTAAGCGGGCAGTCCCGCGATACGAAGGTTGTGGGCTTCTTCTTAAGCTTCGTCATGCTGTAAACGAGTGCAGTTTCTCAGGGATCCCCGGGAATGATGGTGCTCTGTGTGACGCTGTCTGTGGGCCGCTCTGTGGACAGAAGACCGAGCCATATGGGATATAACCTGGTGGAATGAAGTCAATTCTCTTGCCTGTAACGCTTTATAAAGTGAGTAGCTTGTCTTGGACTACATTTGCCGCCTTATAGTTTTGAATAAGACCATGATTCACTCTTATGAAGTTGATTGTCCGGTTGGATGGTGCAGATATCGCCGCCTTCCCCTATTTCTTTTCTCCTCAATCTTGCCAGTTGTCACCAAATTCTCTGGTTTATGTCTTTCCCATAACGTGCCGATCAAAATTAAAAGAGGCTCCTCGAGAAGAGATATAGGGAGCCATGGAGAGAGCTGCAGGAGACAGCAATAAATAAGACAGCTTGGTGGAAGCAGGTTAGAGGTCCATCCTCTTATGGGGAATGCAGGAGAAGAAATGTGTCATTGTTGTCAGAATGTATCCACCAACATCAGCGCCACAACACAGGTCAACTACTGGTTCTTCCAGGATCCTGCAGCAGTCACTCTTTCTAAATATATTGTTAACACAACCTGGGTCTTCACTGTATATGGTCGATTTCCTAATGAAGTTGTCGAAGTGTACACATATTTATGTTTCCAGTGGACTGTTGGTGATACACAACTCTGTGGCAAAGAGTTTCTTCGCAATTTGTAATTCCGCATCCATCCATCATGTGCCATGCCGGTAAACGTGGGCGGTCATGTTCTGCCATCTCACTCGATCACCAGAGTCGTGGATCAGCTCTGCGTTTCTGTCCCGACCATGCCACAAGGCCAAGCCATCCAGGTACTTGCTTTTAGGTCTTCCCTTGGTCTGTTCCCCTCGATCTTACCAGTTGTCACCAAGTTCTCCAAATCATTTCTTCTTATAACATACCCAAAAAAATTCCGCATACCGCGTTCAAAACGCAGCTGCGAGCGATTTAGAAGCAGACCGCCTTGCGTTAGTTTCCATACAAAGATATGAGTGTTGGTCGTTAAGAAATCAAAGGCTGACTACTGAAGGTAAACTTGCCAAGAAATCACAAACAGCCAAAACATATTGGGGTTGACAGCGACGTCCTGTAAAGGATATGCAATTAACTAACTCCGTCCTCTGTTACGGTTCTTCCTTCCTTGATCATTGTTCCGTCAGACCTAAGTTTGGCAGTCATCGATCATGTGCCGAAAAACGCCGCTGTGGCATAGTGCTTAGTACGCTCGTCTGCCAATATAATTGTCCTAATTCAATCTTCTGTGGAAACAAGATTACTTTTACGACTAGGGGGATCTGGTGTCGAGTCATAAAATAAAATGGGTGTCGGACAATTTTCAGAAGTTTCTGGTAATCATCTAAGAAGGATAGATGATGAGAAAGGAAGCCTGCCATCCCATCTCACATGTGGTAGCCGTGAATATGTGAAGGCCTAACACTTCAAACCCGAAAAGACAGTATCTGCTATGGGTGCTTATGTGCCGAAAATAGTTTGATTTTCGCACCTTGATCTCGTTTAGCAAGTCTTTAACAGAAACCCGCATTCGAACCCGTCCCTTTCAAATGCAAGCTGCTGGTGAAGACGCCAGCTATTTTTACACACTACCATCTCTGCACTCGACACAGTTTACCCACAACAACAGATGTGCTTGCAGCTGCCATTGTCTCTCTGTTGTCAGGGATACCATTTTATGTCTCCAGCTTTGACACTGTGTTCGCGGAAATCAATAGCTAATTATTCATTTATGTAGAGGTAACTGGAATTCAGCACATGAAACCTTACAGGAGACTCCAGTGACTACTCACATGGCTTTCCCCTCCCTCCCCCACATGCCAAACGGCAGACAATACTGGTAACCCGTGCTTTAATAATCTATTTCATTGTTGAACCTACCAAACCCGTTTGTTTGTTTTGTATTTGTCTTCCCAAGATCCGTGTTCCACCTGGTTGATTTCACTTGACCTGAAAAATTGTGGTCCTGCCGTGCTGTGAATTATCAGAAACCTGTGCTCTAGGATAAACTTGTCAATGATCAAATCCTCTACTTGACGTTACGTGTTGTTTTCAATGGCAGAGTAGATCAGCAAATCAATGTAACGTCTTGATTAGCGCTGTGAAGTTGGATTAGCCGAGCCTTTCTTATCATGGTAGTCTTAGTTGTTCAGTGAGGCCACATTAGGGCAGACAGCCGGCGTGTGTTTGAAATGAACAGTGAAATAGGGCCTGGGTACGCAGATGTGAACTCTAGCAGTGATTCGATGGATTTTCTTCTTCACTGTAAGTCTGCTTTCGTAGCCATCTGTTAGTATAGATTTGTACACATTTATTCGTTCTAGCGTACGACAAAACTAAATATTTTCTTAAGCTAATTCTCCCAGTACATACGATAGTATAGCTGTTAATAATTTTGTTTCGATCCTTCTCACTAGCTGAGGACAGCCGCATTTTCTGACTTGGTATGGATTCGTCCCAGAGCCAAGATAGCGCAGCGGCTAGGCGCTCGCCTGCTGGTCCGGCTGGCATTGGTTCGAATCGGCATCGAAACGGATTTTTAAATAGACCTGGTCACCCAGGTCGACGCAGCCTACAAGGGGCACCAGGAAATGTCTTGGGAGATAAAGGCGACCTGCATGCTACTGACGTCACACACAGAGTGACGACTGGTTGATACAAATATGATTCTTACACTTTATTCACATTGCGCATTGAGACGTGTAGAAGTGTTCTTTTATCGGCCCGACCCAGCTTTGTAAAATGTGTACCATAAAATATATAGAGAGTGGGAACCAGCGAGGTAGGCCCCAGATCAACTGATCTCATATCACCGTGACGCAGTGTACTCGATGGAATAAATCTTCATCATCCTACAATATCTGATTGTGGTTACCATTTCTTGTAAATGCCAAGTTGTGGTATTGTACATATAAATGACACTTTCCTATTTTAGTTATGTATTATATTCATGCCGGCTCCGTGGCGAAGACGTTTCGGACGCAGTTCGTAATCCCGCATACCAGCGTTCGAAACACAGCTGTTTTTTTAAGTTTTTTTTAAATGAAATTGTATGAGTGCTGGTCGTTCAGAAAGCAATGACAAACTACTGAACATAAACTTACCCAGGAATCACGAACAGCCAAAAGTGCTGGGGTTGACTGCTACGTCCTGTAAAAGGACATGCAACTAACTAAAACATATATATTCACATTACGCTACATATTTCATTAACAGTACTATCTGATGAATGTCGATTATCATCATCATGTGCTTTGCTGATAAGCGTGAGTGGTCATGGTTGGTTCTCTTACGTGATCACCAGTCTTAGACCAGGACTATAATCATCTCCACCACGGTTTAGCTGCAAGTATGGATAAGTTTTTTCATGTTGTCAAAGACTGCATTTCGGGCAGTGTAATGTTATTGATTGAAACCTGCTGTTTTTGTACGGAATATTTGACAAGGAAGAACAGAACAGTGTACAGCGCAGAACAGCCACTCTCAGCTTCCTTGATGATGAATACCCACAGGACCTATGGATCCGAGTTTATACAGATGGGTCAGCACAAAATGCTGTTCGAAATGGAGGAGCAGGAGTGTACATAGAATAGCCAAATAATACTAGAGACACGGCCAGAATTCCAACAGGAAAGTACTGCCATAACTATGATGCTGAAATTGAGGCAATCAAGATAGCCACAGAGAAATTACAAAATACCAGCATGGTACACAACCTGTGGTGATATTGACAGATGCAAAATCCGTAATAGAGGCGCTCCTGTCTGGGAAATTGCCAGTTCTGAGGACACTACTTTCTGAACTTAGCAGTCAGCGTAAGATCACCATACAGTGGATACCATCCCACTGTGGAGTCCCCGGAAACGACAGAGCTGATCGATTGGCTAAGGAAGGAGCAAAAGAAGAACAACCTGATGTGCCCATTACATACCACCAAAAGAAAAGAATGATCAAATCAGTCAGAAGGCCACCAAACCTTACTCAAGACGACTACCACGTTATGGACAGACCAGAACAGGTCATCATTCTGCGCCTCAGAATAGGACACAATAGATTACGCAACCACATGTATACAAAATTCAAGATTGGTGACTCAACCATATGCACATGTGGTTTGGCGTCGCAGACAGCAGAGCACATACTCCAGGATTGCCCAAACTACAACATATCCAGGCGAACCTTCTGGCCTAGAGAGACAACAGTGGAAGATAAACTCTATGGACCGCTGAATGAACTAAAAAAGATTGTTGGATTCATACGAGAGACAACATTGCAGTTATAAGCATATTTCAGGCGAACGAAAGAAGAAGAAGATCTGTTGATTATGCCACATGCCACAGCCATCCAGATATTTGTCTCTTTGTTTTCCTTTTGCCGCGTTTCCATTAAATTTCCAACCTACAAAGAACATAACTAATGACATCAATAGAACTGATAATATAAATTAGTGTTACAAACACAGTCAGATTTGATCCAGCAAAAAGGGCACGCTATAACAACATAGTCGACAAATGGAATGCAGCAAAATTAGTAACGTTGGTTTGTTAGTTGGTTGGTTGATTGGTTGGTTTGTGAATCTTCTTGATGACTGAGTTGTAACGAAGTCCGATGCATTGGTGTTCATCTCGTTTCAGCATTAAAAATGATTTGCATCCATCGGAATGAGAATGTGTAGCTTTTCCTTCCGATATGGTACCGAATTTACAGCTCCACGAAGACTGTGCTGCGGTGCTTATTTTCACCTCTCCAAGTTCGAAAAAAACACACACCCCACAACAACAATAACGGGCGTGCTGGTAATTCACATCTGCCAAGTGGCGTGCTAGAGTGTTACCAGATATTGTTTCAGCACAGCACATTCGAGTGACAGGAATAAGATCTATGTTGATCATGTGTCTCCCAATGGTTCCAGATAATCCATTGTCACCAGACTGCAACCCGTGGCCTAGAGAGAAGGGCATTTGTAACGTGAAAGAGTTATTATAATTTGCAAAGTAGAATATTTTGAGTTTGTTGTAGCTGTATGTCAACAGGATGTATGTTATCCTATTTGTTACGTTAATGTTATAGCTATATGTCAACAGGATCTCGGGTTACCCAGTTTGTTACATGAATTGTGGAGAGCGTGTTTGGGATGTGCTTGCTGTAGAAATCGCGTTCTGGTATTGTTCGATACATCATTACATATAAGGCTAGGAAACGAATGTGTTTACTATTGATTAGTCTTACAAACTCGAGGATTAGCATACTATTAAACCATTCGAATTGGATTCAGTTATGTTTGGGCAAGTTGCACACCAGTTTAAGTGGTTTGCCGTAGACTAATAATTATTGTAATTAATTATAATTAACTGGCGTTGTAGGAAGTATCTGCGCAGTCTTTTCAGTCATTTGCAACATCCATGCTTCATATTCTACCCCAAAACAATATCATACATAACAGTAGTAACATGGATAATTCAATAAAAAATACTGCCGTAAAGATGTAAGGTAATACAAGGTTTATTATGTTACATAGTGAGGTGAGGGATTCAGCTCCCTTTCCCGTCGTCAACCGTCTTAATTACCACCAAATTCTGGAAATGATCTGGCGCCCATTGCACGGATTATTTGGTTAGTTTAGTGAAGGTATCACAATCATTGCACGTTGTACTTTTAAGGGCGGCCCGTCTTCTCGCTTAGGTCAAACAAGGATAATCTCGACACAGTGCACGGTAACTATTGCACCGTCGAGGAACCTAATGTATGTACACGCACATATAACAATCGCACTCGCTACACTTATTCTTTTCTGGGCATGGTTTTAAATTATTTGGACGGCCTTCTATTCGGCCTCCTTCCGATGTTCAATTGTCAAGGGATTTATATCGTGTACAATGTGCACACCACTCCACCTAGATTTATATCGTGTGTAATGTGCACACCGCTCCACCTAGATTTTTACCCGTATCCGAGAATGGCTATGTGTCTGATACAACACCACATGATTATGTGGAGGGTACAATCCTTTGCGTAATTGGTAAAATAATCAATACCTTCCACAACTTAAATCGTAATAGCCATTCCTTCATGCCGTCTCTACTCATTTTACCAGCGCCCCCCCCCCCCCCCTCCTCCCATTTCGCAGAGCCTTACTACTCTGGGAAGAAACATCAATCCGCCACTAATGGCCACTGAAACGTGAACCTTTGTACTGGTAAGCAAGAGAACTAATCAATGTCCAACATTGTGTTCCATATTAAGTCGATTCCTGAGGATCAAAGCGTAGAACTAATGCTAAAGCCTCCTCGTGCATGCAGTTCAGCCCAGACACATGCTTGATGACGCGGGGATCGTGTGGATAGATATTATCAGAACAATATATTGCTTTTTATACGTGTTGAACCTGTTTCCTAGGCGTAGAGTGGCACAGAGGTACGTCGATGTAATTTTATACGTGTTGAACTTGTTTCCTAGGCGTAGAGTGGCACAGAGGTACTGTGTGCAACAACCGCATCTATTAAATGTCTCATGTCCTGTTCATTGTCTGCAATCAAGACTGTATCATCTGCATATCTAATGTTTTTGATGTTATCTTCCCCCAATGTTGATTCCTTCCATATCTTCTATATTTCTGAAAATATTTTCAAAGAACGGGGAAAAGAGATCTGGAGACATTACTCATCCCTGCCTCACACCTCTTTTAGTGGGCTGATGTTGACCTATGTTATTATCAATTCTGATGGCAACTAATTGTTTCCAATATATGTTTTTTACCAGTCTAAGGTATTTTCCATCAATTTGTAGATCTTCAAGTATCCTTATCATGTCGACATGTCTCACGTTATCGAAAGCCTTTGTGTAGTCAATAAAGCAAAGATATAGATCTTTGTTTACTTCTATAGAACGTTAAATTACTGTACTCAGTATACACACAGCATTTACTGTACCCTTGCCTTCTACAAACCCACATTGTTCTTCTCAT
This sequence comes from Cepaea hortensis, assembly GCA_963921405.1. NCBI lineage: Eukaryota > Metazoa > Mollusca > Gastropoda > Stylommatophora > Helicidae > Cepaea > Cepaea hortensis. The sequence goes on from OY992882.1 coordinate 41,336,014, forward strand.
ATGTCGGGTTGTATTTTCTTCCTAACTCATTGCATGATAATTCTCAGCAAAATCTTCGTGATGATGCTCATTATACTAATTGTTCGATGTTAACATTCCAAGGCTCCTGATTTCTTTGGGATTGCAATAAATTTAGAATTACATAATTCAGGAGGTATATCTCCAGCATCTTATTTTGCGTTCAGCAGTCTGGTGACTTGGTCTATTCCATATTCTTCTAAGGCACTGATCATTTCTATTGTGATGTTATCTGTACAGATGACAGGTAGTAACATCATATTACAGTTATTAGATGACTGGTTGTTATATAATATTAATGTTACTAGATGACAGGTAGTAACATAATACAAAAGTTATTAGATGACTGGTTGTTGTATAATATTAAAGTGTTTAGATGACAGGTAGTAACATCATATTTAAGTTATTAGATGACAGGCAGTAACATCATATTATTGTTATTAGATGAAAGGTAGTAATATCATATTAATATTATTAGATGGCAGGTAGTAATATCATATTACAGTTTTCAGATCCCTGTTAGTCAAGTGGTAAAGTGGTAGTAATCCCCCTTACCACTTCAGTCATTGGGAAAGCCACGTTCATTTATTAAATGCCATGTAGCATGGTGGTTGCTGCGTTCAGTTATTAGATGCCTGGTAACTTAGTGGTTGCTGCGGTGGTTTATCTAAACACTGCCACATTGTTTCTAGCCTAGCAGTGGCAGGACTGCCGGTGTCCCAGATTAGTACTCAACGGTTCACCTGCTCAAGCAGAATTAACACTAGAGACTTCTTTAAAGAAACAGTTGCAAACAAGGGAACTGTTCGATTGGCCGTTTTCGTGCTGACCCAGTATTTACGAACTCCCAAGAAATAAGTTAACATGCATTGACAGGCACTCGTGATAGTAAAGGAAAGAAATAGATCGTAGGATACGTTGGGAGGTATAAAAAACTGAAAGCCGTAGGAATATCGGGATTCGAACTTGCCACACCCAAACGACGACAGTCCCCACACGAAGGAAGAAGTGTGCATCAACGTAAGCCCAAATAACCATTCTAAAAGAGATTCAAAATATATTTATAATTTGACACGATGATTCTTTGTTGTCATTCACGTAATCGACCAGCTATAGCTCTTCCTAGAATGTTCAGAATTTACTAGCTATTGCTGGGGGTAGGAGGGAACCATGTTAATAAATCAGAGTATTATCAGCGAAATGACCAGAGATGCCTCATTGTTTGGACACACCATGAGAAATAATGACCCCGAAAGGTCAGTATGGCGGAATAAATACGAGCTCTCGCTCTTAAACATCCGGTGTGCTGATGTCGAGGTTGCGGGCTCAACCCCAACTCGGTCAGTTGGACTAAAATGTTGACTTCTCTACCTTGACTGGGGACGTAAAATACACGTACCTTAGAATTCGTAGTGGGTTCGCTTGATGAAAGAGACACGGGTAATAGGGACAGCTAATTCAAACGAACCAGAAGAAGCAGCTCGTGTATGGTCTACGCTTGAGCTCAAAGCGAGAGATCCCACACAATTGACGAGGAAGAAATGATAACTACGGGACAGTGTTGGGGTAGTACAGACAGCGGGTGGTTGACAGTTTGTGAGTTGACAGTTTCACATGGAAACGTTTGAAATTATCCGGAGTACATACACCAACTGAGTCTGAAAGAAGTTAAATACTATGTCGCCTTGCAGGGCTCATGATGATGATGAATGTAATAGGCACTGCATAGTAGCCTGTTATCTTTGTCATGTGACCCATGCTTGCGTCATTGGGACGCTTTACTTATGCGGGTAATAAGATGGCTGGGCATAAATTGTCAGTCTACATTTTTTAGTGAAGGTCCGGGTTAGACCTGCTCTGTAATTCTGTAATGACATATTTATTGGGTACCTAATTGATCCAGTATGTTGAATTAGGCCTGTTCTTTTGGAGAAGCCAAATGTTATAATGAGGGAATTTGACTTGATTCAAGTGTGCCCAAACGTGTTCCTTTTTCTGTTGTTAGTGTATCTGTTTAGATTATGGATGAAGTCTAGTGTATCTGTTTGATCATGGACACAGTTCTAGTGTATCTGTTTGATCATGGACACAGGTCTAGTGTATCTGCTTTGATCATGGATACAGGTCTAGTGTATCTGTTTGATCATGGATACAGGTCTAGTGTATCTGCTTTGATCATGGATACAGGTCTAGTGTATCTGCTTTGATCATGGATACAGGTCTAGTGTATCTGTTTAGATTATGGATGAAGTCTTGTGTATCTGTTTAGATTATGGATGAAGGTCTTGCAATAGGAATGCATATGTCTACATTGTGGGAATGCATATGTCTACACAGTAGCATCTATATGTCTACACTGTAGGAATGGATATGTCTACACAGTAGCATCTATATGTCTACACTGTAGGAATGGATATGTCTACACAGTAGCATCTATATGTCTACACTGTAGGAATGCATATGTCTACACAGTAGCATCTATATGTCTACACTGTAGGAATGGACATGTCTACACAGTAGCATCTATATGTCTACACTGTAGGAATGCATATGTCTACACAGTAGCATCTATATGTCTACACTGTAGGAATGCATATGTCTACACAGTAGGCTGCATATGTCTACACAGTAGGCAAGTATATGTCTACACAGCAGTCATGTATATGTCTATACTGCAGGAATGCACATGTCTACACGGCAGTTATGTATATGTCTACACTGTAGGAATGGATATGTCTACACAGTAGCATCTATATGTCTACACTGTAGGGCCGCATATTCTACACAGTAGATATTATATGTCTAAACAATAGGCCCTTAAATGTCTACACAGTAGGGCCTTAAATATCTACACAGCAGGCACATTTATATTAACACAATAGGCAATGTTATATCTAAACAGTTGGCACATATAACGGCCAATAATATTCTACAATGTTTCGTAAGAAGGAAATCTATAGAACCGTTCATGGCCTCATTATTTCACATTGCGTAGTTGGCGAATAGCTGTGTTGTTAATGATCAGGGCTGACAAAGGTTCGGGTAATTTCGTGGCAGATATACAGGTCGGGTGTGGCATGATAGGATTTACGTGTACCAGGTCGCGAAATTATGGTATGTGATGAGTATCATTGCTAATCGAATCAAAACTGTTTGAAGAAATGTCAGCTTCCCCTTAGCACTTGAGATCGGTGTTTTCGGCAAGTTAAGGGAGTTAGAGGCGTGTCCCTTACACGACGGTTTATATAATGGCTGTTTATGATTTACGAGGCAACTTTGGTTCAGTGATTTGCCATTGCTTTCTAAACTGCCAACATATCGTAACAGTGAAATCAACGCAAAGTGATCTGCTTTCAAATCGGTAGAGAATCCTTAAGAACCCCTGAGAATTACGAAACTGCGAATTTCACTATTCTGTAAGTCACGGACACCGGTTTAACAGGAAGTAAATATAAGTTGTAATGTTTAGTATCATGTGTAGGATTAACTTGTGCTATACGTTGTGGGGGGGGGGGGGGGATATTCTAAATTGTACGAGTAATATATAATATTGTGTGGACAACGAGCAGTCAAGCTGAAAACATCTGTTGGCTGTGGAAATGTGGCTTCTGAGTAAAATGCAAAGAATACCATGGACAGACAGAAAAACCAATGAACAAGTCCTTCAAGAAATAAGTGAAGATCGTAAACTGATTAGAGACATTAGACGTAGACATTTACCATTTTCGGGCATGTTATGGGAAAAAATAATTGCGTGGAGAACTTGGTGACAACTGGCAAGATTGAATGGGAGAGACCAAGGGGAAGACCGAGAAGTAAATACCTGGATGGATTGGCCACGTAGCATGGTCGAGACAGGAACACGGAGCTGATCCACGACTCTGGTGATCGAGTGATTTGGCGAAACATGACCGCCCACGCTTATCGGCATGACATATGATGGATGGATGGATATAATAATGTGTGTGTAGAATTAGCTTGCGGTGAATACTATAAACATAGCGGTGCATATTATAAACATTGTAGTGAATATAATAAACATTGTGGTAAATATTATAAACAATTAAGGCTGCCACCAATTCTTTACATTCCGGAGTCAACATTGTCAAGGTATTATCTCGCAGGAGGAAGAGATAGAGCAAGGACAGCATTTATTAAAGAAGCATGTAAAGATCTATGAATACAGACATCATTGCATTACAGAGAACGGCACACGACAAAACATCTGTGAAACGGAAAGATCAAAAACTTCTAAACCACACAAAGAGCTGAATAATTTGTTGATGGTGATTATCTCAGTTGGGCAAAAATGTTATTATAGGATCTTTGTGAGCACACAAATTCAACTTCTATGGACATAATAAACATTGGGATTTAAAGGCCAGACAGACACACAATCAGACTGTATCTGGTTTCTCCAGTATTGGTACTTTTCGCTGTTTGTTGAAGATGGAGACGAAGTACATACGAGATGTGCTGAGAGTTGTAATGCTGTTGGACAGCTTGATTCCTGGAAGATGGGGCGGGGTTCGACCACCACAACAGTGGACACAGCATGTTCAAGATACCCTGGACATAAACTCCTTGAGGCAAGGGAACTGGCGAGAGATCCAGCTGCTTACCAGCGGACTGCGATGAGTGTCCGTTGTACCCCCCCCCCCCCCCCCATTCCAATACAGCAACAACAACAACAACTTGGAACTCGTTCAACTGGCTATCGTTGCCTAGGGGGCTATTTGAGGGAGCTATTTGAGCTAAGTTATCTGTCGGTTTTGATGATTACTTCTTTATGAATCTTCTCTCTCATGAATTTTCTCTCTGCTGCAGGAAATTTACTGTGTGTTGTAATGCCTTGTACTTGGGACATAACCACGGTGATAATGATGCTGAAAAATTGTTATGTCTGTCAGTACATTTAGTAGAGTCTACTGTAGACATTATGTGTACTCTATAAACAGGTATTGTTTACAACAGTGGCAATCCTCGCGTGGGTTTGGCTTAGATCTTCCCGTGGAATTAGTCATGTAATTTTCTGGCTGAGTTTGGGACATCTTCTCCTTATCTGGATAGATTGTCGTGCGTGGTGTTGGCTGACAATTTAGTATAGTCGTGGAGGTGGTTATTCGATTTCGACGTTTCCAGGATACACGCTAGTGTTTCCGAGCATATAGATCCGTCACCGAGGAAATACTCTGGTGGTCTTTGAGGGAGGCAAGGGAGAATGTCTTGTGCTGAATATGTTGATATCTTGGTTCTGTGTGTAATCTTGTGATGAATATGATAATATCTTGGTTCTATGTGTAATCTTGTCATGAATATGATAATATCTTGGTTCTGTGTGTAATCTTGTGATGAATATGATAATATCTTGGTTCTGTGTGTAATCTTGTGATGAATATGATAATATCTTGGTTCTGTGTGTAATCTTGTGTTTTGTATGTTCATCTACGTTCCTGTTTCTTGTTGAATATGTTAATGCCTTGGTTCTAGGTGAAATCTTGCGTTTAATATATTGATATTTTGGTCCTATGAGTAATCTTGTGTTTAATATGTTATTTTTTTCCTTGTTTAATCTTGTGTTTAATATGTTGATGCATTGGTTCTATGTGTCTGTGTAAACTGTGTGTGAGTGTGTATATATGTGTGTGTGTTTTTTTCTTTTTTTTTCATTTTTTCTTTGGGTGCTCACTCGCTTTGATCTCAAGTGTAGTCCATACACACTACTTGAAGTAGCGCTGGACTGAATTTTGCGTGAGGATTAGCTTTCCCTATTAACAGTGTCCCTCGCCATCAGGCGAACTCACTCCGACTTAAGAGGTACTTGTAATGCACGTCCCCAAGTCAAGCATGAGAGGCCTACATTTTAGTCCAACTGGCCGGTGTAAGGGTTGAACCGCTTACCTCGGCAGCAGCACACCTGATGATTAAGGACGTGCGGTCTTATCCATTCTGCCATGCTGACCTCCGTCTTGTGTTTAATATGTACATATGTTTGTCTTATGTTTAAGGGTTATACTGGACATTGCATTCCACGACAATAGATAGATAGAGAGAGAGAGAGAGAGAGAGAGAGAGAGAGAGAGAGAGAGAGAGAGAGAGAGAGGGGGGGCAGAGAGGGCAGAGAGAGAGTATGTCATATTTCGCGACAACAGAACATTCCACTTTGTATTTCATGGCAGCGGAGTGTACACTACGTATTTGTATTTCACAACAATAGAGCCAGTTCTTTGTATTTCATGACAATAAGTGTGCACTTTTTATTTCATGGCAATATAGTGTACACTTAGTTTTTCATGGCTATAGAGAGTGCACTTTGCATTTCATGGCAATAATGTGTGCACTTTGTATTTCATAGCAATAGAATGTGTGCTTTATTTTTCACAAAAATAGAGTTTGTACTTTGTAATGCATGGCATTAGAGTGTCCACTTGGTATTTAATTGCATTAACTATGACTTGTCATTTCACGGAAATAAAGTTTGTACTTTGTATTTCATGGAAATAAAATGTGCACGTTGTACTTTATTTCAATATGCATACACTTTTTATTTCATGGCAATTTAGTGCACATTTTTAATGGTAGGATGGATGAATGGATGCACGCAAGGATGAATCTACCGATCAATACAACAGTTAGATAAGTAGATACATAGGTACAAAGCGAGAAAGTGACAGAAACGATGTTTTATACACACTTACACGCACATATGATAGCCATGGATGTGCATGCGTACCTGCGCTTTGCGTTAGTGCGTGATTGAGTGCGTGAGTGCATACATAAGCGCATGCATCCATGCACGCCCGCGTGCTTATGTGTTTTCCTGAATCCAATGTAATGTGTAAGTGTGTATGTGATTGTGTGTGTTTGTGTGTGCGTGTGAACTGTGTGTGTGTGTGTGTGTGTGTGTGTATGCGTGTGTGTGTATGTATGTGCGAGCATGCTTGCATAATTTTGTGTGCGGGCGCAAGCGCCTGTCTATGTGTGCCTGTACAATAAACTTTGACAATTTTAATTTTCCTGACTATATTCAATGGGGGAGAAATACATTTACAGTTTTTTTTTTTATGTTTAAGAAGGTCATGTTCTTGTATTTCCGTTTTGGTTGCAGTTGGGGGGAAAATGCATTTCGTGGAATACTTGTAGACAGTATATTGTTTATGTATTCGTTTCGGTTAGGCACGCTTTGAAGCCCATTCTGTGGCGAGACGGTTATGAATGCAGTTCGTAATCCCGCATACCGCGGTAGAAACACAGCTGTGGGCGGTTTGGAAGCAGACCACCTTCTGTTGGTTTGCATACAGTGGTATGACTGTCAGTCGTTCAGAAAGCAATGACAAATTACAGAACATAAACTTGCCCAGGAATCACAAACAGCCTAAAAATGCTGGACTTGACTGCTTCGTCCTGTAAAGGATATGCAAGTAACTATGAATTTATATGATGTTAACAATTACCTACACTATAATCTGTTTTCCTCGTTGTACCTTCCATAATCGTGGTTTGTAATGCATTTATTTCGGTTTTTTTGTTTGTTTTCTTTTATTAAACTTTACTGTTGTAATTTCTGGAAACGCAGTGGATAATTAGCACACCTTGATAACGTGTGCACAATTTAAGTAACCAGGAAACAACAACAAGCAAACACACATACAAATCAACATTTTGCGAACATGCATCTTTCCTGTGACAACATACGGATGTGACTCATAGCCCACGTGACAACCACTTAGGAAGAAGACCTTGAGTTGTTGAGCAAAAATGTTACAGAACATTCTTAGAATATCGTTGATCACGAAATAGACAAATACTGACTCATCGATATCAGAAAAGCGAAGTAAACTGACCCATTAAACACCATCCTGTCTCGGAAATTGAAATACTTTAGCCATATTAAGGTCACAGTCCTTTAGAGAGAACAATAATGGAAAGCGTAGTTTTTGGAAAAAGAGGCAGCAGTCAACAAACACAAGGGTGGACACATGAAATCACAGACACCTTAGACTGCTTAGGCTACTTGCTTGAGGTGGTAAAACTGGCCGAGGATTGGACACCTGTCTGCGGGGTTGTGATGTGAGCAGCTGTCAGCGAAAGACCTGCAATATGTTGGTGATGAGTCGAAGAAATAGGGCCTCTTATTATTTTTCTTCACATCCTATCGGGTGTCAAACCATAGCATTTCATGCCTTTGGTTTAACCAACAAACCAATACACATCAAATCAGCCTACACAAATTCACATTTATTACGTTTGCTGAATTGTGAATTGTAACATCACGGTGAATGGAACCAATCTGAAACAAGTCGATGTATTGAAGTATGTGGGGACATTAATAACAGCAGATGGAAGATGTATTAATGAAGTTAAATGTTGAAGAGCCCAAGCGAAGGTAGCATTTAACAAGATAAAGAATATTCTCTGCAATTTATCTTTGTCAGTCGAGGTGACGAAAAGAGTTCTTTAGAGTTATATTGAGCTAGTATTGATGCGCGGAGACGAGTTCGTTCAGCAGGCTAACGAGGAGGCTAATTAGCAAGTTTTATGAGGAATTATGTGAAAGCTGCGGAGATGTGATTTTTTTTAGAAGAGTTGCGAGAACACCGTGGACGGATAGAAAGAAAAAAATGAAGATATTCTGGAAAACGAGAACTGTTACTCAATCAGAAGAAGACAGTCCACATTCTTTGGGTATTCTAGGAGAAGAGGAACGCTGGAGTATGTCTTGACAACAGGAATGTTGGAGGAGAGAAGACAAAAGTTACAGGGCATTTTTACATCATGGCATGGGGAGCATCAGTATCATAAATGGTTAGCAGTGCACGAGACAGAAGTCTGTGGACAGACATTAATCCAACGTTACACCTCACGGGCTATAAGAAGACTGAACTCTTAGTTGTTCATTGTTAACATTCCTGTTATGGTGCTTCTAGAGCTGATATGTAGAAATGACGATACGTGTTGTTTGTCGTTATGAGCTCAGGAAAGCTATTATTTTCAACTTTTCACACCCCTCATTCGGTTCCAGCACGCTTGCCTGCCTGTGCGATTGAGTCTTCCTCGATGCGGAGATTCATGCTAACATTGACCTGCGCTCTTACTCAGGCCCAGCCAGCTCAAAGCGGGTACCAGAAACTATTCTGGGAAGTAAAGGTGGTCGATGTGATATTGGCCACATTATTGGTCTATACAAATATAGGACCTGCGCCATATACTCAGCAGACTTCATAGCGCGAACAAGTGTCCCGTATCTCTCTACTTACTGTCTCGCTAGTGTCCCGTATCTCTCTATTTACTGTCTTGCTAGTGTCCCGTATCTCTCTACTTACTGTCTCGCTAGTGTCCCGTATCTCTCTACTTACTGTCTAGCTAGTGTCCCGTATCTCTCTACTTACTGTCTCGCTAGTGTCCCGTATCTCTCTATTTACTGTCTTGCTAGTGTCCCGTATCTCTCTACTTACTGTCTCGCTAGTGTCCCGTATCTTTCTACTTACTGTCTCGCTAGTGTCCCGTATCTCTCTACTTACTGTCTTGCTAGTGTTCCGTATCTCTCTACTTACTGTCTTGCTAGTGTTCCGTATCTCTCTACTTACTGTCTTGCTAGTGTCCCGTATCTCTCTACTTACTGTCTCGCTAGTGTCCCGTATCTTTCTACTTACTGTCTCGCTAGTGTCCCGTATCTCTCTACTTACTGTCTTGCTAGTGTCCCGTATCTCTCTACTTACTGTCTTGATAGTGTCCCGTATCTCTCTACTTACTGTCTCGCTAGTGTCCCGTATCTCTCTACTTACTGTCTTGCTAGTGTCCCATATCTCTCTACTTACTGTCTTGCTAGTGTCCCGTATGTCTCTACTTACTGTCTTGCTAGTGTCCCGTATCTCTCCACTTACTGTCTTGCTAGTGTCCCGTATCTCTTCACTTACTGTCTTGCTAGTGTCCCGTATCTCTCTACTTACTGTCTTGCTAGTGTCCCGTATCTCTCTACTTACTGTCTCGCTAGTGTCCCGTATCTCTCTACTTACTGTCTCGCTAGTGTCCCGTATCTCTCTATTTACTGTCTTGCTAGTGTCCCGTATCTCTCTACTTACTGTCTCGCTAGTGTCCCGTATCTCTCTACTTACTGTCTCGCTAGTGTCCCGTATCTCTCTACTTACTGTCTTGCTAGTGTTCCGTATCTCTCTACTTACTGTCTTGCTAGTGTCCCGTATCTCTCTACTTACTGTCTTGCTAGTGTCCCGTATCTCTCTACTTACTGTCTCGCTAGTGTCCCGTATCTCTCTATTTACTGTCTTGCTAGTGTCCCGTATCTCTCTACTTACTGTCTCGCTAGTGTCCCGTATCTCTCTACTTACTGTCTCGCTAGTGTCCCGTATCTCTCTACTTACTGTCTCGCTAGTGTCCCGTATCTCTCTACTTACTGTCTTGCTAGTGTTCCGTATCTCTCTACTTACTGTCTTGCTAGTGTCCCGTATCTCTCTACTTACTGTCTTGCTAGTGTCCCGTATCTCTCTACTTACTGTCTCGCTAGTGTCCCGTATCTTTCTACTTACTGTCTCGCTAGTGTCCCGTATCTCTCTACTTACTGTCTTGCTAGTGTCCCGTATCTCTCTACTTACTGTCTTGCTAGTGTCCCGTATCTCTCTACTTACTGTCTCGCTAGTGTCCCGTATCTCTCTACTTACTGTCTTGCTAGTGTCCCGTATCTCTCTACTTACTGTCTTGCTAGTGTCCCGTATGTCTCTACTTACTGTCTTGCTAGTGTCCCGTATCTCTCCACTTACTGTCTTGCTAGTGTCCCGTATCTCTTCACTTACTGTCTTGCTAGTGTCCCGTATCTCTCTACTTACTGTCTTGCTAGTGTCCCGTATCTCTCTACTTACTGTCTTGCTAGTGTCCCGTATCTCTCTACTTACTGTCTTGCTAGTGTCCCGTATCTCTCTACTTACTGTCTTGCTAGTGTCCCGTATCTCTCTACTTACTGTCTTGCTAGTGTCCCGTATCTCTCTACTTACTGTCTTGCTAGTGTCCCGTATTCCCGTATCTCTCTACTTACTGTCTTGCCAGTGTCCCGTATCTCTCTACTTACTGTCTACTAGATCAGTGGTTCTCAACCTTTTTTGGCCCATGCACCCCTTCACCATATGTTCAGAATGGCATTCAACCTCTTTCGTATTTCCTTCCTATAACCCCCCCCCCCCCCCGGCCCCTACACATTATATGTAAAATTTGAAGCTAAATTTAATAACACATACTAGAACAAGTCTAGACGTCTACATAAAACGTTATTTACAGGTCTACTTAAGGTATAAAAAGAATTTCAAAAGAGCAAGAAGTATAGAACGTAAAGTATGGAAGGAAAAACAGTATCAAATAATCTGTTCTTGTATTAATGCGATCTTGAAATAATCTTAATTCCCCCCTGGAAACCCTAAAATGCCCCCCTGGGGTGGGGGTGGGGGAGAGATTTCCCCACAGGTTGAGAACCACTGTGCTATATGAAGGTCTTTATAGAACAGTGTATAATCCGCTGTCACCATATCGAAGTGTTAAGTGGCAACACACGTAATGTTGCACGCGTAATGATAGCGATGACGTAGATCACAGAGTTTTGAATTGCCTGTTGAGAATACATAAATCGATCGTAAGCTTGTGCAGTGACTCGGCAAAAGACATCGCACTCAGGTTACTGAAAACAAAACGGACTGAAATCTTAGACGTCCGCAGAGGCTTTTGAAACAGGAATTTCTAATGCGTGCAAAAGCGTAGCAGCATGTTACTATAGTGTTGATATAATTCATATAGCCACGTGCAAGTGCACGTAAGAATGCACGCACGCACACACACACAGACACACACACAGACACACACACAGACACACACACACACACACGCATAAATAACCACGCATATTTGCACGCACGCATAGATACGCAGAATCAAATACACACACAAGTTATACTACTACTACTACTACTACTACTACTACTACTACTACTACTACTACTACTACTACGACTACTACTACTACTACTACTACTACTACTACTACTACTACTACTACTACTACTACTACTACTACTACTACTACTACTACTACTACTGCTGCTGCTGCTACTACTACTGCTCCTACTACTACTACTACTACTACTACTACTACTACTACTACTACTACTACTACTACTACAACACTACTACTACTACTACTACTACTACTACTACTACTACTACTACTACTACTACTACTACTACTACTACTACTACTACTACTGCTGCTGCTGCTGCTTCCTATTTTTTTGTCCCCAACAAAATAAAGCATATGCCCTCAACCTCTTCCCACTAAGTTCTCTTTTGCTATCTCCTGCAGAATAACTCCCTATATGTCTTCCCCATATAATTAATCTCCCTCCCCCTCTCTCTCCCTCTTTCTTTCTCTCTCCCTATCTCTCCCTCTCCTTCTCTCTATCCCTCTCTATCCCCTCACTCTCTCTCTCTCGCTCTCTCTCCCTCTCTACGGCCCTCTGTACGTCTCTTTCTCTCCCTCTCCTTCTCCCTCTCCTTCTCTCTCTCCCTCTCTATCTCCCTCACACTCTCTCGCGCTCTCTCCCTCTCTCTCTCTCTCTATGTCCCTCTGTACGTCCCCCTCTCTCTCTCCTCCTCCTCTATCTCTCTTCCTCCCTCTTTCCCTCTTCCCTCTCTCTCTCCCTCTCTCTCTCTCTCCCTCTCTCTCTCTCTCTCTCTCTCTCTCTCTCTTGCTCTCGCTCATCTCCTTAGTGTTTAGTCTCCCATTTCTTTTAGAATACTCCGTGGCGTTGTGGCTAGCACGCAATCCTGCCGGTCCCGTGGTCATATGTTTGAGTGCCCTCGAGGTAAGCTTTTTAAACAAATTTGCACGGGTTTCCATATCGGCCTGGCCTAGAAGGGGTCCAGCAAATGTTATTTAAAGCAAACACGGCCGGCATGGCCATATTACTCGTCGAGTGCTGATTGGCCCATCCGTGTCCGAGTCCATTTTGCGAGGGAAAAATTTAAAAAAAAAACTTTCCACCGTGTCAATCAGGCTCTGTGGCATCGGTTATAATAGTGGTGGTTCATGGTGCAGACTGAGTTTGTTAAGTTTCTTTGCGCCAGTGTTAGCTGGCTTATCGATTTGCAGAATGTGTGCCAGTGACGTCAGCTGGGGGATTGCTTGGCCGGCGTGTGTTCCTTTGAGTCCGTCTCCTCTGGTGGTTTCTATTGCCAGTGTTGGCTACTTGTGCATTTCGCTTGGCTGGGTACGGTCCTTATAAGGACTATTTTTGTTGAATTCCTTGGCGATTCTCTCAGCCAGTTTTGCATAGAGCTTTATTTCCTCTGCTTCAGTTATTTTTTTCCCGTTTTTCTTGTTCGCTCATGTTTTTTATGTCTTCCTCTGGGCTTTCTTCGGCTGTCTGGCGGGATTCTGGTTTCCCCTTGAGATTCTTGGGCATCGTGGCTGGACTACTGGCTTTGACTTGCTGTTTCTGATTGGTCTGTGGTTTGGTTCAGCTTGTGTTTTTTCGCCTCCTTTTTTGTGTATAGTCTTTAGAAGCTTTTTGATGTTTTCTTGTTGAGTTTCATCTTGCGGCTTCTCTGCGTTCTTTACCGTGTCTTCTGCTGGTTTGATTTGGGTTGGCTTCCTTTAAGATATTAGCTTTTCTCTGTCTGCCTTGATGTCTCGTAGAATCTCTTCATTCTTCTTTGTCGTCTGGATAGTGTGCTCCACCTCTTGTTCCATGTTATGCTGGATCGTCTTTATTTCAGCCAGCAGTTTTTTCATAGTCGCTGGTTTGTGACGGTGTTCGAAGTAGCTTGATTTTATTTCTTAGCTCGTCTATCTGGCTTTGTAGTTGCCAGATGCACGTGGCGGGCTCGCATCTCCGCATTGCTTCCTTATATGGAGTCTTTGTGGAAATGGCGATCATTAAGACGTCTCTGTGTCTTTGAAGGTACGGACAGCCCAGGTATCTTGCTCCATGCTTGCCTAGGCAGTTGGTGCACTTTATTTTGTTGTTGGGTGCTGGGAATTCCGTGTCCAGCTTGGCCAGCGGACACCCATTGAAGGCGTGGTGATCGGCTTAGTATTGGCAGGTTTCCGTCTTACTGTGACATGTTGCTCTGCTGTGGCCGGCCCTCTGGCATCTTGAATATTGAGTTATTTTTGGAATGAATCCTTCAGGCTCTTGTATATTCTTGTCTATCGATACCTGGTGTGGTATCTCGCTGCCCTCAGTCGTCACCACCGCTAGCTTCGTAGGGATCTTTGAGTACGTTAGAATCTGCTCCGCCTTCAAGATTCGAATGTGGAGGTTCTCTTCTTGTAGCTGCTTTAGGAATTGTTCGTCTGACAGCTCCACTTGAATACGTTTGACAACCCATCTGACTGTCTTTGAGTCGGTGTTTACGACTCTGGTGTCTTTCTGCTCCTTCTTCTCAGCTGTCTTCCTCGTGGTGGCTTCAGTAGTAGCTGTAGTTTCAGGTTCTTTGTTGCAGCTCACATGTAGATTCTCTCGACTCGTCTTCTTTACTGTTTTGGCGGCTCCCACGCCGCACATCTTTTGCGTCTGTTGTTTCTTGGTGCTGGTCTTGCAACGTGCCATTTTCCTCCCCCGTGTCAGGCTTCTTGAACAGTTTGGGTACTTGTTTTCGATAGCGCCTCGCAAATGCTCTGATTGGCCCATTAAAATATAGAGGTCCTTATACCAAAACGCATCCAGGCATGAACAAGGGCCAGTTCTTGTTTGTTACCTCCCTTTATCGAGATTAATGACTTTGTTGTTATACTATTAACTGGATGTCACAACCTGCGTTTTTTTCCAGCGTCTGCGTATTTTCTATATCACTTGATTCCCTGAATTGTGATTAGTTTTCTCCATATGCTCAGAATGGATGGTTCAGTCAAACCATTCCAGTTCTTGTGAACCTCACAGGCATCAGTTGATGCAAGTTTGTAGGTTAGTAGTAACGTGTCTTTTTAGTCCATATTTGATCACAGCTAGTCTATATTTGCCGGTCTCTCTGACCAAGGAGTTAAGGACGCTGTTCGTAATTCCGTATACCCATGTACGAAACACAGCTGCGCGAGATTCAGCAGCAGATCGCGTCGCGTTGGTTTCTTACGGAAAACTATGTGAGCCGGTCGTTCAGAAAGCAATGGCAAACTATTGAAAGTAAAGCTTGCGAAGACATCAACAGCAGCTGAAAAATGCTGGTGTTGACTGCAATGTCCTGTAAATAGGATATGCAAAAAAATGTATATATTTGATCACTGCTTTGTCTAGATTAACAAGGTAAAGGTAAATATAGCAAATACTGCCGCCCAGGCTTGCCATGATATATGTCTAGATTAAGAAGGTAAAGGTAATCCGATAGCAAATACTACCGCACAGGTGTGCCATGATATATATCTAGATTAAGAAGGTAAAGGTAATCTGATAGCAAATACTACCGCCTAGTTGTGCCATGATATATGTCTAGATTAAAAAGGTAAAGGTAATCCGATAGCAAATACTTCCGCCCTGGCGTTCCATGATATATGAGGTTGGGGTGGCCAGTTCCCTTTCTCGTCGACTTGTCTTCCCAGACAAATGTCCGGTACCCATGATTATGTGGCCGGATCGACACTAGAACCGCACAGGTCGGACAACGAATCCTGTAACTGCAGAGACATCAGCTCGGACCAGTGTCTGGGCAATCAAAAGCACAAACTACTGTGCCCTGTGTTACATTACTATCTAAATATTTACATATTCCATCTGGTGAATGAGGTTTGGCAG
The DNA here is from genome assembly GCA_963921405.1 of Cepaea hortensis. NCBI lineage: Eukaryota > Metazoa > Mollusca > Gastropoda > Stylommatophora > Helicidae > Cepaea > Cepaea hortensis. The sequence continues at coordinate 41,351,817 of OY992882.1, forward strand.
AGGACGACCTTTCGATCATTGAATTGATATATTCACACTATGGTTGTCGAAGGTCAGCGTGGTCGAATGGATACCAGCGCTCGTTCTTAAACATCTTGTTTGATGATGCCGAGGTAGCGGGTACAATTCCGAAGCCGGTCAGTTGGACTAACAAGCTAACTGCTTGACGTGGACGTAAATTAAAAGTGCCTCTGAAGTCGGAGTGGGATTGCTTGATGACGAGGGACACTGGTAATAGGGAAAGCTAATCCACACGTAATATTAAGCCCAGTGTATTAGAAGTAGTAACACGTGTATGGATTACGCTCGAGCTCAAGGCGAGCGACAAAATAATGATAGTGATATTTTCCCAATGAATGTTTGTATCAGTTTGTCGTGACCTGGCATCAGGACTGTTGATTTCATGTTTGAAACAGAAGGACAGAGTCAGCGAAGTCTGCACCTACGAAGATTTATGTGGACATCATAAACACCACATTTAGCCAGTAAAGTACATTTTTTACACGCCTTATGGCAAACTACTGCAGGCAAACTTGCTCAGGAATCAGGAATAGCCAAAAAATTCTGAGGTTGACTTCTACGTTCTGTAAAGGATAACCAACTAACTGTAACTTTATGGCTAATTTGGCATGCTCATTTTGTTATAGTTCATAAATAAACACAGATGTGTTGTTTGACGCTCATAAAAGTAAGGGAAAGAATTAGAGACTAGAGAACGCACTAGACAACATAAACATTGAAAGCTATAGTTACTGATCGGGATTCGAACCTGTCACCTCCAAATGACGACAGCGCCTCACTGCAGGAGCATGTGTACTTCCACCCATGACCAACTAGACACCCCTAAATAAGGTGTCTTCAATAGCCAGGTCTATCATCCACACGAACCCATAACTATGGAATATGAGTAGAATTAATATCTAACCATTGAAATAGCACCATATGTCTCATAATTGTATATTAACCAGCATATGTCAAATAAGAAACACACAAACTCATCAGACCGTAATGCAGTGTCCAGTATGTTAACAAACATTTGATGAAGAGAAATGATTTGTCCGTTCCGATGTTGAACACGTATTACATATAAATATCAATTGGGGAAGCCTTTGAGGCAACTAAGACAGTTCATAAATAAATGCACATGTATTGTTTAACGCTCGTAGATGTAGGGTAAAGAAGTGAAGACTAGCGGACGCATCAGACATCACAACAATTGAAGGCATAGCTACCGACCGGGGTTTTGTTATAGACCAGTCGGAACATTGTGGACAATGTAGTCAGTATCATGAGGGCTGCCTTTACTTCCCCACATATTTGATGGTACCAATTTCAGGCTGGATCCACCTGGACGCGAGATCGATGTTAAATATCAGCACCGATTTGGATTGGAACTCATAATCACCGTCCGACAGGCGGGCGTATAGCCACTAACATTGCGCGGCTCCCAAATAATCATATAGGGTGGTTGTAAAGTCTCACTACACTTTGTATGTAGAACAGCCGTTTGTTGGAGAGTATGCTTTCCGTCTTGCAAACAGAAAACATACTCTCCAACAAACAGATGTTCTTCATACAAAGTGTAGTGAGACTTTACAAACACCCTGTATAAGCAACATGAAATTATCAGATAACAGTATTGGTGGAGCCTGATCGTTGTCCCCTCCTGTTCACCCAGCTGTAGAAAAATATACCATAGAGAATACAGAAATTAAATGCCTCGGTGTTATCTAATCAATACATAATGATAGAAGCATACCCGACACCGGGGAAACACAAAGTGTCGTGTAACAACGCAAACATCTCTCCCGACAGTCTTAATTCTTAATTTGCATTTCAAAATACCATCTTGATTTATGCAAGTACTATAGATAGTATCTCGGAAACACAACCAATCCTTTCTCGGCACTGTTATGTATCCTTTTTCCAGCCAGACTGAATATATCCGGTTTACTCAGAAATCCTACGTGTAGAAGTAAACTTTGCTATAGTGAGGTGTCACATGTCTTACTGGCGGCATTCCTAAATACACAAGCTAACGTCCGTATGTGATTGTCTACTTCAAGTGTTGTTTACAATGACTTGATAATATTTTCCTGTAGTTTTGTTTGTTTGATTATATTGGTTATGTTTTTATTTGGGTATGTATTTTTTTTTAATTTTTATTTCGCGGGACCTATTAGAAATTTAAATCTGTACGTTCTTGATATTAACAAAGCATACTATTAGATAAGTTAATAATTTCGCGGGACCCATAAGTAGTAGGATAGGTGGTATTTGATTAGATTTTCTGGATTGTGGTGCTGGATTGACCCCAATCCAGCTGGATTGGGGTTAGGGGTTAGGGGTTAGGGTTAAGGGTTAGGGGTTAGGGGTTAGGGTTAAGGGTTAGGGGTTAGGGGTTAGGGTTAAGGGTTAGGGCTTAGGGTTAGGGTTAGGGTTTAGGGGTTAGGGTTAGGGTTTCTGTCTGCTCCTAATTATAATTTCTGGATTGACCTCGCTGGATTGTCCCCAATCCAGCTTGGGACCAGGGCGGTTTGGGTAGGGTGGGTATCTAGGTCATATGTAAGGGTCGATAATTCTAACAAAAGAGATATTTTCTAAGAGCAGATAACTGAGTGTGTGTGTGTGTATAATATTTTAACTAATTGTAAAAAATAAATAAAAAACATAAATAAATAAACAACAACCAGGGGCGCGCGGGGGGCAGTCGGAGGAGCGAGCTCGGCCGATCGGTCGCGTGGGTGCGGTTTGAACCCAGTCAGTGTCTTGTAGTAACCACATGCCCAGTCATTTCTGAGTGACCACAAGCCAGTCAGTGACGAGTGTGGGTGGTGGGGCTAGACGGTTCGAACCCTCGAGGCGCACCGGGTGTGATATGAAAATTGTAATAAGTAAAAAGGCAAATATGGCGTGTATATGAGCTGTAGTGGGTCGTAGTGGCTTATAAAACTATCATCATATAGATTACACCTCTTCAAATGAAAACCTTAAAAAAGTAAAGATGGCCTGTAGTAACGGTTGTAAGGGGGCGTGGCTTCGTGGTATTCGTTGTTAAGGGGTTGGTGAGTGGTGATGTACCTATATAACAGCTTCCGAACAATTTAAAGGGATGGGCGAGTGGCGAAGTGGCTAAGTAAATGCGTCGGTTCCTTGCTAAGAGACAGAGGAGTTGCTAGATAAAGGCTCCAGGTCGTTGTCAAGGGGTTGGTGAGTGTACAAATAGCTAAATAACTGCTTCTGATCCTTGTTAAGAGGTGGGCGAGGGGCGGATTGGTTGGATAATTACGCCCGTTCCTTGGTAAGAGCCAGGGTGATCGAGTGGAGAAGTGGGTAAATATAGGCATGGAGGTATACCACCGACACATTCAACGCATAATTTCGGCGTCGGTCGTCAGAAGACCAAGGATATTTTCATTATATGTCTATTGTAAAGGGGTCGACTGTTTGTTATAACGGGGTTACTATTATCTATAGTGTCTGGGACTTAAATACTATCAGCATACCGGTTACAGCTCTTCAAAGGAAAACTTTGAAAGTGTAAAGATGGCCGATGGTTTTAGTGGGTATGACTTTGTGATATTCGTTGTTAAGGGGTGGGGTGAGTGGCTGAGTAACTAGATAAACGCTTCTGAACACTATCATCGGGTTCGAATCCCAGTGGGGCGGTCTAGTGGTAGAAGAAATATTGATATTATCTGGTTCCTTAGTTGTGATGTCGAGCTCTGGTGTTATTAACCCGGCTATGTTTAGAATAGGAGAGGTGGTGTGCTGGTTGCGGAGTATGTTTAGGTGGTACCCCAGACACTGTGGAAGTGATAGGTTCGAATCTCGGTACTTTGTCGTGGGTAAGATTTCCAGTCATCAAGGTGTGGGTGTCGTCGCGGCCACAAGTCCCACCGCTGATGAAAAACACAGGCAGCAGATTTCACCGTTGTACCTACGAGTCACAAAATATAAGCTAACTTAACACTCAGAATATGACCTCAACAGGTGTTGCCAAAAATCAATACTTATTCTTATAACGGCTAATCCAGGGGATTATCGTCATCGTAATGACCAAGTCAGGTTAATAATATTTCTTATATCTCCGCCATTGCAAATAGTTCGCGATATTAATAAATGTTCATATAAAGGTTGGAAGGGGATTAAAAGATTAACACCTATTGTCGGGACATCCAATAAAAATCAATAACACTACCCTCGATTTTTCTCATAATTGCCGATTGGAGATTATGGGCTAGGTGTATGTGTCCTTAATTAGTTAAAACAGGTGGTATGAGTAGGAGATATCACAAACAGTATCAGCATGTGCCACTCTGATCTTAAATATCAGTAGTTCGTTATTCTTGTGACATTGAAAAACGCTTGTGGCTTGAAGACAGATGGTGTACTATGTTATTGGGTGGTGTATATAGATTGACCAGTATGTGAAGTTGATAAGGTCACCCCTGCCAGCGCATCGTAGCTGTGTTGTGACTTGTCGCCTATTACATCCGGGTGTAAAAATAACCAAAAAATATTTCACATCAACTCAGACATGCCTCTATATAGCTGCACTGCGAACATGGCTAGAGTCTACTTTAGGAAAGTATCGTGTATCTGTGTATACGGGTTTACCACTGCTTATAGATGTGTGCAGTATTATTAGAAAGCGGCCGTTATGTCTACATTATCAAAGTACGTTGCCTTACAGAGCTGGTATAGTATCTATGTGTCTGCTACGTTGTATGTTTTGTCATCTTGCCTTGTAGTATTTGGAGGGAGTTTCATGCGGGTGTCTAGTGAACTTTTTAAAAACTATGTCTCAGAATCCACAACGCCACTGGCATTAGAGGCTTTTCAACTTGTCTGCTCATTGACCACGCTTCACATTCATACTAAAGTACGGGTTCTATGTAGTACTTAAACACTCCTTTTATTTCTCATTACAGTTGTCAACTTTATATTAGTCAGTATGTTTTCCAATTTGCAAAAGACAACCTTCATCACAGCGATTCTTGTTCCAACGCCCTTAAAGCCACCTCCTATCAGACATTTTTTTCTTTCCTTTTATGATCACGGCTACCGTTTCCCCATTTCAAGCTCCATGTCTCTACTCGTATGCATTAGTGTGGTAGAAGTAAACCGATAACTCACAAGATAGACGTATATTATCACACTGTATATGAACATGTGGGAAACGGCTACATCCGGGCAAAGAGGGCGTTGTATCTGTCACATGCGTATGGATACAGCCGAGACACGTGGTTAAGAGGGATACTACAGAAAAAAAAAAAAACGGTATTATGTTGGCGATCGAACCAGGGACCTAATTCGTGATGACCACCATGTACGGGAGTGATTCTGCCCCCTCGTCAACAGGGCGTCGGAGGTTTAAAAGGGTGTTCATTCTCTCGCTTTTCTATTTCCGAGTCGTCATAGGGTCACCAAGTAACAGTAAAGAACACGAAACTACTACTACCAAGGCCTTTATACACCACAATGCATTTTCGAATATAATATACACAACTATAATCAAGTCATCACAGTATTCAACTAACCCGCTCTCATAGACATAGAGGAGAGATGTGAGCACCGAGGCCAGTTGGGGGAGGTGTACCTTTTACTTAACATCTATCGGGTCATACACCGACGAGTGTTTAGCTATATTTATCATATAATATTACCCGTGAACACAACAAGCTTCCCCGGATCAGTCTTAGGCTTCTCATATAACATGACATATCACGTACCCGCTGTCCTGACCAGCAAAGTTATCGCTTCTCAGAGCAGACATTTACACTTTCATTAATTCTTCTGCCTGGCCAAAGGGGGGTCTTTGCATCTTTCCGCAGAAACCTAGTTCCAATGCTAATATATGTTTTTCAATGTGTCGGCTCATTACCACATTTCACATCCTGCCAAAAGTACAGGTTCTATGTTCCACTCCAACAGTCAAATAAGAAAAATGTTAGCCAAATTATTAAAAGGTTGGCCAAATATAGAAATATATCAACCAGACGTATAAAGTATAGTAAAATATGTTAGCCAAACTTATAAAACTCGTGGTCAAAATAAGAAATATCTCAACCAAGCGTATAAGAAATAGGAAAAATGTTAGCCAAATTATTAAAATGTTGGCCAAATATAGAAATATATCGACCAGACGTATAAAATATAGTAAAATTTGTTAGCCAAACTTATAAAACTCGGGGTCAAAATAAGAAATATCTCAACCAAGCGTATAAGAAATAGGAAAAAGGCTAGTCAAACTAATGAAAATGTTGGCCAAATACAGAAATATCTCGACCAACTTATAAAATGTAGGAAAAATTGTTAGCCAAACTGACAAAACTGTTAGCCAAAATAAGAAACGTCTCGGCCAACTTATAAAATGTAGTAAAAATTGTTAGCTAAACTGACAAAACAGTTGGTCAAAATAAGAAACGTCTCGACTAACATTATAAAAAGTAGGAAAAATTGTAACCAAATTAATTTAAAAAGGTGACCAAAATAGGAAATATCTCGACCAAACTTATGAAAAGTAGGAAAATTGTTCGTCAAATGTGACAAATATTGGGCAAGTAGGAAATCATGTTAGCCAAATAGGAAAAATATCGATCAAACTTATAGATGTCTCGGCCAAACTTATAAAATGTATGAACAAGTAATGAAATATCTCATCCGAATTTATAACAAGTAAGAAAATATGCTAGTAAAATCAAGAAATATGTCGACTGAAGTTATACAATAGGCGAAACGATGGACAAACTTATAAAGATGTCGACCGTTATAAGAAAATGTATTACCCAAATTAGGAAAAAATATTGTCCAAGTTTTGAAATATCTCGACCAAACTTACAAAAAATAGGAAAATATGTCGACTAAAGTAGGAACATTTGTTAGCCAAAGATGAAAAATATTGGTCAAGTAAAGAAATATCGCATCCAAACTTTTAAAATATAGGAAACTTTATTAACCAAATGTGAAAAATATTGTCCAAGTAAAGACATGTTACAACTAATCTTATAAATATCTCAACCATACTTATGAAAAGGAGGAAAATGTGTTAACCTAATGGGGAAAATATCGCCCAATTGAAGAAAAAAGTTACACAAAACTTATAAAACTTAGGAAAATGTGTTAACCTAATGAGAAAAATATCGCCCAATTGAAGAAAAAAGTTACACAAAACTTATAAAACTTAGGGAAATGTGTTAACCTAATGAGAAAATATCGCCCAAGTGAAGAAAAAAAATACACAAAACTTATAAAACTTAGGAAAAGGTGTTAACCTAATGACAAAAATATCGCCCAATTGAAGAAAAAGTTACACAAAACTTATAAAACTTAGGAAAATGTGTTAACCTAATGAGAAAAACATTGACCAAGTAAAGAAAAACATACACCAAACTTCTGAAAAGTAAGAAAATTTGTTAACCAAATGGGAAAAATATTGGCCAAGTGGAGAAATATCTCAACCATACTTATGAAAAGGAGGAAAATGTGTTAACCTAATGAGAAAATATCGCCCAAGTGAAGAAAAAAGTTACACAAAACTTATAAAACTTAGGAAAATGTGTTAACCTAATGAGAAAAATATCGCCCAAGTGAAGAAAAAAGTTACACAAAACTTATAAAACTTAGGAAAATGTGTTAACCTAATGAGAAAAATATTGACCAAGTAAAGAAAAACGTACACCAAACTTCTGAAAAGTAAGAAAATTTGTTAACCAAAAGGGAAAAATATATGGGCTAAACTATGAAATATGTTGACCGAACTAAGAAAGTGTGTTAACCAAAGGGGGAAAAATGGTGGTCAAAACATGAAACATCTCGACCAAGCTTATAAATAGCTTGTGTAAAGTTATAAAAAAAAAAGTAGGAACAAATATTGCTTCTGTAGTTATGTCAAACGTGTCTTGAACTTTTATCTGAACAGACATTTCACAAGACATAATCATCAACGTCAACACTTTCCCTCTTTTACATTACCGAAAGTTTCAACTTATCAGTCCAGAGTATCCACTAAAGAAGCACTTATGCATACTAATCACCCAGCTCTTCACACTCTTGGTTTTTTTTTTTTTTTCTAACGCAAAGTGTCTCTGTCTTTCATAGATAGCTTCACAACTTTTCTATGTAGCACCACTAACAACGCCAAACCTTCGTTTCACATGAGCTCTAATGAAACAGCCATAACAACATTTAGGGCAATCTGTGGCTCCACCTGGGATAGTTTCAATATCATCTGAGTATTCGTCAGCAAAGATCCACTTCCCATGGCTGATATCTTCAACTTTCTATACCACAATGTCTGCTACACTAACCTTCCATTGGTCCATCTTTCAACAATACAAAGAGTGTTCTCGAAGTCTAGCTAACATAACATTGCTTACTTTGTCCACCTCTATCACACTTTGTCATTTCACAACTGCAATAGCGGCAAGTCTGCAACCAACCAACAGTGTCTGTTATGAAGTCGACCTTTCTTAAAGCCACGTCTGCCTTACTGAACCCTTGAATACCCTCTACCACATCGTCTAACCGACTTTCAACATTTCATACCAAATAACATTAACATTCTCTTTGATTACAGAACAACTGATTTTCTGCTGACTAGGCAGATTTTCCAACCTCGTGGAGATAAATCATATGCCCCCTAACCTACTAGGCGCTATTCTAGACAACGAATATGATCATCGACCAGCACCCCTAGGCAGAACTTGGAAAAAACAACAGAGCTTGGGTTATTGAGACGCATGAGTTGCATTCCTTGGACTACCAGAGTGACATCAAACACAACAAACACTTTCTTACTAACCCTAACCCTAAGTATACATCATCTAATCCTAACCCTAACCCTAACTATACATCAACTAACCCTAACCCTAACCCTAACTATACAACAAACTCTTTCTTAAGAGACATAGATACAAACCAGTTTTAGAAATGAAAAAGTTAAATTTATGTGATTAAATTTTAATTAAAATTTAAAACTAATAAATCGCACTTTTATTGCGCAAGATGTAAGCTTGATATATGTCCTATACCTAACCTATACCTATACTTACCCTATATCTGTATATTAAGTGAAGCGCGCAATAAAAGTGCGATTTATTAGTTTTAAATTTTAATTAAAATTTAATCACATAAATTTAACTTTTTCATTTCTAAAACTGGTTTGTATCTATGTCTCTTAAGAAAGAGTTTGTTGTATAGTTAGGGTTAGGGTTAGGGTTAGTTGATGTATAGTTAGGGTTAGGGTTAGGATTAGATGATGTATACTTAGGGTTAGGGTTAGTAAGAAAGTGTTTGTTGTGTTTGATGTCACTCTGGTAGTCCAAGGAATGCAACTCATGCGTCTCAATAACCCAAGCTCTGTTGTTTTTTCCAAGTTCTGCCTAGGGGTGCTGGTCGATGATCATATTCGTTGTCTAGAATAGCGCCTAGTAGGTTAGGGGGCATATGATTTATCTCCACGAGGTTGGAAAATCTGCCTAGTCAGCAGAAAATCAGTTGTTCTGTAATCAAAGAGAATGTTAATGTTATTTGGTATGAAATGTTGAAAGTCGGTTAGACGATGTGGTAGAGGGTATTCAAGGGTTCAGTAAGGCAGACGTGGCTTTAAGAAAGGTCGACTTCATAACAGACACTGTTGGTTGGTTGCAGACTTGCCGCTATTGCAGTTGTGAAATGACAAAGTGTGATAGAGGTGGACAAAGTAAGCAATGTTATGTTAGCTAGACTTCGAGAACACTCTTTGTATTGTTGAAAGATGGACCAATGGAAGGTTAGTGTAGCAGACATTGTGGTATAGAAAGTTGAAGATATCAGCCATGGGAAGTGGATCTTTGCTGACGAATACTCAGATGATATTGAAACTATCCCAGGTGGAGCCACAGATTGCCCTAAATGTTGTTATGGCTGTTTCATTAGAGCTCATGTGAAACGAAGGTTTGGCGTTGTTAGTGGTGCTACATAGAAAAGTTGTGAAGCTATCTATGAAAGACAGAGACACTTTGCGTTAGAAAAAAAAAAAAAAACCAAGAGTGTGAAGAGCTGGGTGATTAGTATGCATAAGTGCTTCTTTAGTGGATACTCTGGACTGATAAGTTGAAACTTTCGGTAATGTAAAAGAGGGAAAGTGTTGACGTTGATGATTATGTCTTGTGAAATGTCTGTTCAGATAAAAGTTCAAGACACGTTTGACATAACTACAGAAGCAATATTTGTTCCTACTTTTTTTTTTATAACTTTACACAAGCTATTTATAAGCTTGGTCGAGATGTTTCATGTTTTGACCACCATTTTTCCCCCTTTGGTTAACACACTTTCTTAGTTCGGTCAACATATTTCATAGTTTAGCCCATATATTTTTCCCTTTTGGTTAACAAATTTTCTTACTTTTCAGAAGTTTGGTGTACGTTTTTCTTTACTTGGTCAATATTTTTCTCATTAGGTTAACACATTTTCCTAAGTTTTATAAGTTTTGTGTAACTTTTTTCTTCACTTGGGCGATATTTTTCTCATTAGGTTAACACATTTTCCTAAGTTTTATAAGTTTTGTGTAACTTTTTTCTTCACTTGGGCGATATTTTCTCATTAGGTTAACACATTTTCCTCCTTTTCATAAGTATGGTTGAGATATTTCTCCACTTGGCCAATATTTTTCCCATTTGGTTAACAAATTTTCTTACTTTTCAGAAGTTTGGTGTATGTTTTTCTTTACTTGGTCAATGTTTTTCTCATTAGGTTAACACATTTTCCTAAGTTTTATAAGTTTTGTGTAACTTTTTCTTCAATTGGGCGATATTTTTGTCATTAGGTTAACACCTTTTCCTAAGTTTTATAAGTTTTGTGTATTTTTTTTCTTCACTTGGGCGATATTTTCTCATTAGGTTAACACATTTCCCTAAGTTTTATAAGTTTTGTGTAACTTTTTTCTTCAATTGGGCGATATTTTTCTCATTAGGTTAACACATTTTCCTAAGTTTTATAAGTTTTGTGTAACTTTTTTCTTCAATTGGGCGATATTTTCCCCATTAGGTTAACACATTTTCCTCCTTTTCATAAGTATGGTTGAGATATTTATAAGATTAGTTGTAACATGTCTTTACTTGGACAATATTTTTCACATTTGGTTAATAAAGTTTCCTATATTTTAAAAGTTTGGATGCGATATTTCTTTACTTGACCAATATTTTTCATCTTTGGCTAACAAATGTTCCTACTTTAGTCGACATATTTTCCTATTTTTTGTAAGTTTGGTCGAGATATTTCAAAACTTGGACAATATTTTTTCCTAATTTGGGTAATACATTTTCTTATAACGGTCGACATCTTTATAAGTTTGTCCATCGTTTCGCCTATTGTATAACTTCAGTCGACATATTTCTTGATTTTACTAGCATATTTTCTTACTTGTTATAAATTCGGATGAGATATTTCATTACTTGTTCATACATTTTATAAGTTTGGCCGAGACATCTATAAGTTTGATCGATATTTTTCCTATTTGGCTAACATGATTTCCTACTTGCCCAATATTTGTCACATTTGACGAACAATTTTCCTACTTTTCATAAGTTTGGTCGAGATATTTCCTATTTTGGTCACCTTTTTAAATTAATTTGGTTACAATTTTTCCTACTTTTTATAATGTTAGTCGAGACGTTTCTTATTTTGACCAACTGTTTTGTCAGTTTAGCTAACAATTTTTACTACATTTTATAAGTTGGCCGAGACGTTTCTTATTTTGGCTAACAGTTTTGTCAGTTTGGCTAACAATTTTTCCTACATTTTATAAGTTGGTCGAGATATTTCTGTATTTGGCCAACATTTTCATTAGTTTGACTAGCCTTTTTCCTATTTCTTATACGCTTGGTTGAGATATTTCTTATTTTGACCCCGAGTTTTATAAGTTTGGCTAACAAATTTTACTATATTTTATACGTCTGGTCGATATATTTCTATATTTGGCCAACATTTTAATAATTTGGCTAACATTTTTCCTATTTCTTATACGCTTGGTTGAGATATTTCTTATTTTGACCACGAGTTTTATAAGTTTGGCTAACATATTTTACTATACTTTATACGTCTGGTTGATATATTTCTATATTTGGCCAACCTTTTAATAATTTGGCTAACATTTTTCTTATTTGACTGTTGGAGTGGAACATAGAACCTGTACTTTTGGCAGGATGTGAAATGTGGTAATGAGCCGACACATTGAAAAACATATATTAGCATTGGAACTAGGTTTCTGCGGAAAGATGCAAAGACCCCCCTTTGGCCAGGCAGAAGAATTAATGAAAGTGTAAATGTCTGCTCTGAGAAGCGATAACTTTGCTGGTCAGGACAGCGGGTACGTGATATGTCATGTTATATGAGAAGCCTAAGACTGATCCGGGGAAGCTTGTTGTGTTCACGGGTAATATTATATGATAAATATAGCTAAACACTCGTCGGTGTATGACCCGATAGATGTTAAGTAAAAGGTACACCTCCCCCAACTGGCCTCGGTGCTCACATCTCTCCTCTATGTCTATGAGAGCGGGTTAGTTGAATACTGTGATGACTTGATTATAGTTGTGTATATTATATTCGAAAATGCATTGTGGTGTATAAAGGCCTTGGTAGTAGTAGTTTCGTGTTCTTTACTGTTACTTGGTGACCCTATGACGACTCGGAAATAGAAAAGCGAGAGAATGAACACCCTTTTAAACCTCCGACGCCCTGTTGACGAGGGGGCAGAATCACTCCCGTACATGGTGGTCATCACGAATTAGGTCCCTGGTTCGATCGCCAACATAATACCGTTTTTTTTTTTTTTCTGTAGTATCCCTCTTAACCACGTGTCTCGGCTGTATCCATACGCATGTGACAGATACAACGCCCTCTTTGCCCGGATGTAGCCGTTTCCCACATGTTCATATACAGTGTGATAATATACGTCTATCTTGTGAGTTATCGGTTTACTTCTACCACACTAATGCATACGAGTAGAGACATGGAGCTTGAAATGGGGAAACGGTAGCCGTGATCATAAAAGGAAAGAAAAAAATGTCTGATAGGAGGTGGCTTTAAGGGCGTTGGAACAAGAATCGCTGTGATGAAGGTTGTCTTTTGCAAATTGGAAAACATACTGACTAATATAAAGTTGACAACTGTAATGAGAAATAAAAGGAGTGTTTAAGTACTACATAGAACCCGTACTTTAGTATGAATGTGAAGCGTGGTCAATGAGCAGACAAGTTGAAAAGCCTCTAATGCCAGTGGCGTTGTGGATTCTGAGACATAGTTTTTAAAAAGTTCACTAGACACCCGCATGAAACTCCCTCCAAATACTACAAGGCAAGATGACAAAACATACAACGTAGCAGACACATAGATACTATACCAGCTCTGTAAGGCAACGTACTTTGATAATGTAGACATAACGGCCGCTTTCTAATAATACTGCACACATCTATAAGCAGTGGTAAACCCGTATACACAGATACACGATACTTTCCTAAAGTAGACTCTAGCCATGTTCGCAGTGCAGCTATATAGAGGCATGTCTGAGTTGATGTGAAATATTTTTTGGTTATTTTTACACCCGGATGTAATAGGCGACAAGTCACAACACAGCTACGATGCGCTGGCAGGGGTGACCTTATCAACTTCACATACTGGTCAATCTATATACACCACCCAATAACATAGTACACCATCTGTCTTCAAGCCACAAGCGTTTTTCAATGTCACAAGAATAACGAACTACTGATATTTAAGATCAGAGTGGCACATGCTGATACTGTTTGTGATATCTCCTACTCATACCACCTGTTTTAACTAATTAAGGACACATACACCTAGCCCATAATCTCCAATCGGCAATTATGAGAAAAATCGAGGGTAGTGTTATTGATTTTTATTGGATGTCCCGACAATAGGTGTTAATCTTTTAATCCCCTTCCAACCTTTATATGAACATTTATTAATATCGCGAACTATTTGCAATGGCGGAGATATAAGAAATATTATTAACCTGACTTGGTCATTACGATGACGATAATCCCCTGGATTAGCCGTTATAAGAATAAGTATTGATTTTTGGCAACACCTGTTGAGGTCATATTCTGAGTGTTAAGTTAGCTTATATTTTGTGACTCGTAGGTACAACGGTGAAATCTGCTGCCTGTGTTTTTCATCAGCGGTGGGACTTGTGGCCGCGACGACACCCACACCTTGATGACTGGAAATCTTACCCACGACAAAGTACCGAGATTCGAACCTATCACTTCCACAGTGTCTGGGGTACCACCTAAACATACTCCGCAACCAGCACACCACCTCTCCTATTCTAAACATAGCCGGGTTAATAACACCAGAGCTCGACATCACAACTAAGGAACCAGATAATATCAATATTTCTTCTACCACTAGACCGCCCCACTGGGATTCGAACCCGATGATAGTGTTCAGAAGCGTTTATCTAGTTACTCAGCCACTCACCCCACCCCTTAACAACGAATATCACAAAGTCATACCCACTAAAACCATCGGTCATCTTTACACTTTCAAAGTTTTCCTTTGAAGAGCTGTAACCGGTATGCTGATAGTATTTAAGTCCCAGACACTATAGATAATAGTAACCCCGTTATAACAAACAGTCGACCCCTTTACAATAGACATATAATGAAAATATCCTTGGTCTTCTGACGACCGACGCCGAAATTATGCGTTGAATGTGTCGGTGGTATACCTCCATGCCTATATTTACCCACTTCTCCACTCGATCACCCTGGCTCTTACCAAGGAACGGGCGTAATTATCCAACCAATCCGCCCCTCGCCCACCTCTTAACAAGGATCAGAAGCAGTTATTTAGCTATTTGTACACTCACCAACCCCTTGACAACGACCTGGAGCCTTTATCTAGCAACTCCTCTGTCTCTTAGCAAGGAACCGACGCATTTACTTAGCCACTTCGCCACTCGCCCATCCCTTTAAATTGTTCGGAAGCTGTTATATAGGTACATCACCACTCACCAACCCCTTAACAACGAATACCACGAAGCCACGCCCCCTTACAACCGTTACTACAGGCCATCTTTACTTTTTTAAGGTTTTCATTTGAAGAGGTGTAATCTATATGATGATAGTTTTATAAGCCACTACGACCCACTACAGCTCATATACACGCCATATTTGCCTTTTTACTTATTACAATTTTCATATCACACCCGGTGCGCCTCGAGGGTTCGAACCGTCTAGCCCCACCACCCACACTCGTCACTGACCGGCTTGTGGTCACTCAGAAATGACTGGGCATGTGGTTACTACAAGACACTGACTGGGTTCAAACCGCACCCACGCGACCGATCGGCCGAGCTCGCTCCTCCGACTGCCCCCCGCGCGCCCCTGGTTGTTGTTTATTTATTTATGTTTTTTATTTATTTTTTACAATTAGTTAAAATATTATACACACACACACACTCAGTTATCTGCTCTTAGAAAATATCTCTTTTGTTAGAATTATCGACCCTTACATATGACCTAGATACCCACCCTACCCAAACCGCCCTGGTCCCAAGCTGGATTGGGGACAATCCAGCGAGGTCAATCCAGAAATTATAATTAGGAGCAGACAGAAACCCTAACCCTAACCCCTAAACCCTAACCCTAACCCTAAGCCCTAACCCTTAACCCTAACCCCTAACCCCTAACCCTTAACCCTAACCCCTAACCCCTAACCCTTAACCCTAACCCCTAACCCCTAACCCCAATCCAGCTGGATTGGGGTCAATCCAGCACCACAATCCAGAAAATCTAATCAAATACCACCTATCCTACTACTCCCATAAGAAATAAGATATTTAAATATGTGCGTTCTTGATATTAACAATGCATACTTTTAAATAAGTTAGTTATATTTTCTTTACAGGACGTTGCAATCAACTTCAGTATGTATTGGTTGTTTGTAGTTTATACTGTCATACTGTCGTCTACCGCCTAAAGTACCTTGCGGTTTAGGACAGGGAAGGTTGTGAGTCTGAGGAAATAAGGCCGCGTACAGGGCAGGTTAGGGTTTTGTTTTTAGTCCGAACAGTAAAATATCCACACCATACTGAGGTTTCGAACCCGGATCTCCCAAAGGAGAACCCAGCATTCTTAGCCACTCGCCCAGTCGCTATAGTGTACTAGGCAATATTAGTTCAGTATAGTTTGTCGTTGCTTTCTAAACGATTGACACCTCATACCAGCGAAAACAACCCAATGCGGTCTGTTTCCAAATGGCATGCAGCTGATTTCGAACCATCCACACGGTAGATGGGTGCACTGTGAAAGTGAAACTGCACGTCTCATTATCCCCTAAGCAACAGCGCCAGTTCCACTATTAGATCGTGAGATGGTCTATCCAACACACCCATTAGAACTGTCTCCCGCGGGCTGGGAAGAACACACGTCATGGCATACTTAAGGTAGGCAGAGATCCAAGCGTCACATTTCATCTAATCTCAACACACATCAACAATTCAGGTTGAGTCTTGCTTCGATGATTCTGTTTCTGTATCCAGTTGTCGGTGGTTGTAGTGGTAGTTTTCTAGATGTTAACCACTGTTGTGTGTAGATTAACGCTATCTAAGCTGCTGCTGCTGCTGGTGCTTCTTCTTCTTCTTCTTCTTCTTCTTCTTCTTCTTCTTCTTCTTCTTCTTCTTCTTCTTCTTCTTCTTCTTCTTCTTCTTCTTCTTCTTCTTCTCCTCCTCCTCCTCCTCCTTCCCCTCCTCCTCTATTGCACTTCCTCCTTTTCTTGGAATCGTGATTATTATTATTATTATTATTATTATTATTATTATTATTATTATTATTATTATTATTATTATTATTATCACCATCATTGTTGTTATTGTTGTTGTGTTGTTGTTGTTGTTATGATTATTTTAAAATGTTGCAGGATTAACCCAAGGCTGATGTTCTAGGAAATCATACGTTCAGTTACATTGCTTTAAATGATATTGCGACGTTTATTATTATTATTCCTTTGATTCATTTTCCTGATTCATTTCGTTTCTTCGTGGCTCATTTGCCACGTCCTTCGATAGTCTTCCCGTCGCGCTCAGCTACACGCCATGTTGCCCACTATTGTCCTCGTCATTTCTGTTTGTCCTAAAGGCATCTTTGCTTGTATTTTAAAGATATACACATCTTTTATTGACCTTCTACACACTGCTCGTTCAACGGTCAGCTTGATTATTCTGAGTGCAGCCCCATCTGTCTATAACAATCGCAGTTAATGTAAGCTTACTTTGTTTCCACAAAGACTTTGGTTTTGTTTCTCGTGCTGGCAATGACTGTACCAGGTTTTTTTTTGTCTTCATTACAATACTTAAAAACTAACCAACGTCATAACTTCTCGCTACACTAGAACAACCAACCCCATTACGGGTACTGCCGAAGCTGTCAGATCTTCACAGTTACTAGGTCGCGGCACTCATTCCTGGCCACCATTCATTCATAGAAACATCCCCGGCTGCGTTGCTACGATAAGTCGACCCCAGACTCGTTAAAAAAAGGTCATCAAGCAACTAGTTGGAATTAAACCCTGGACAGGTATATTGGTATTGATAATCAGCTACGCTAACGGCTATGCCAAACCATATCTCTTCTTCTACATCTTGTCATCTGTGAAGGCCAGTAATTCCTCACCTGCGAATGAATTTAACATTGTTGCCTTGATAACTTCTGGGTCTCTCAGTGTCCAACATATTCGTCTGCACTTAACGATGACAAGCGCCATGTATACGTCACGACGCGGGACAATTTCACCACATGAACTATGCACTTTAGGAGATAACAGAGACTGTCTGCGACAATTGACAACGTGCATTTCAACTACTTTATTTCATTACTTGCGTGTTATAACTTCGGGTAACCCAACTCTGGAGGGACGGAACGAGTCAGTACTCTACCACAGCCAAGTAGCCTTCCCTCTGTCTAGAGGAGGGATTGCGACGCCTTGTATCTGTTATTGATAGAGTTGATCAAATCTCGCCCTTGAACATTCGCAGTATTCAATACACTTGGACTCGAACAATTTTGAACCACTCCATGGCTTCTACTCGACACTTAAAGACATTCTGTTGTACTAGATATTACAATATTGAGGATGATGATGACTTCTAGAGATTACAATATTAATGATGATGACGATGATGATGTGGTGGTGAAGATGGTGATGAAATAAATAAAGTACACAATATCTTTTCCAGATCACTAATTTGATGAACAGATGGCAATGACGAGGAGAACAGACTGAACATGAAGTGGCCAGCAGACATGGATGTTGGTCAAACGCCGACAGAGCCGGGTTTCAAGGGTCAAGTGATTGAGCTGGACGACGATACAGGTGCGTGACCTTTGCTAGCGCTGGACGGGACTGGCTTGTTTTGTAAAAGTGTGAAATTTGCTAGGGCTGAACTGGCTTAGTATGTAAAAGTGTGAAATTTGCTAGGGCTGAACTGGCTTAGTATGTAAAAGTGTGAAATTTGCTAGGGCTGAACTGGCTTAGTATGTAAAAGTGTGAAATTTGCTAGGGCTGAACTGGCTTAGTATGTAAAAGTGTGAAATTTGCTAGGGCTGAACTGGCTTAGTATGTAAAAGTGTGAAATTTGCTAGGGCTGAACTGGCTTAGTATGTAAAAGTGTGAAATTTGCTAGGGCTGAACTGGCTTAGTATGTAAAAGTGTGAAATCTGCTAGGACTAGACTGGACTATCTTGGTATATAAAAGAGTGAAATTTGATGGGACTGGACGGTTTGGTAAGTGATAATGAGAAATTTGATGGGACTGGACGGGACTGGCTTGGTAAGTGATAATGAGAAATCTGCTTGGACTGGACTGGTATGTAAAATGTGAATCACCAGAAATGGCGTGGATTTATATGATTTGTAAAGGTGTGAATTTTGCTAGGACCGGTTTGCTTTGGTACACAATAGTGTTAAGTCTATTAGGAATGGATTGAACTGGTTTGGTATGTAAATTGTGAAGTCTACTAGGAATTAATTGGACTGGTTTGGTATGTAAAGTATGAAGTCTACCAGGAATGGATTGGGCTGGATTGGTATGTAAAGTGTGAAGTTTACTAGGAATGGATTGGACTGGTTTGGTATGTAAAGTTTACTAGGAATGGATTGCAATGGTTTGGTCTGTAAAGTTTACTATGAATGGTTTTGGACTGGTTAGGTATGTAAAGTGGGGTGAGGGGGGTCTACTAGGAACGGATTAGATAAGTTTGTGCAGGTGTAAACTTTGATAGGGTTTGATTGGATTGTTTTGACTTGAAAAGATGTAACATTTTGGGAGGGAATTGACTTTTTGGTACGCAAAGATGTGAATTATACTAAGATTGGATTGGGCTTGTTTGATATGTAAAGGATCACATATAATGCACACAGACAACCGTGTAGGTACTGCAGTCTCCTCTCATAGATCATAGTAATTAAAGGAGAATCTCATCACAACCCACGAACCCCATCGCACGAACGAGGATCAAAATGTGCATTCCATAAGCACACATGCTCTAAATACGCTTTTGTTTGTCACAAATAGGTTTTCTCATGCTGAGATTTAGCTTAGGGAGCCACTTATTCGGCTTGCTTTCTTCTATTTCCAATGGATTTTAATATGCTCGGTTTTTGTCCTGATCTGAGGTGGTTAGACAACAAGGGATTTCTGTAACGTGCTCGCGGCACTTTGTTGTCCTGATCTGAGCTGGTTAGGCATCCAATCAAGCTCGGCTCTGATGTCGACCCAGCCTCATAAATGTGTCTTAAAAATAATTTTCTGCGATGGAAAGTGGCGAGGAAAGAAACAGGTCAGCCAATCTATTTAAACCGTAAAATATAACATGTGAAGCCTAACACCTTACACCTCTAAGGCTGTACCCATTTTGCGACTGCAGTTATGTTGATGAGTGCCAGACTTAAGCGGTATTTCTTGTTGTAAAGGCTTCTAGTCATGCTGCATACTTGCATGATAATGTCAAAACATAACTGTCAAACATGGCGTCGACAAGAGTAAGAGGAAGACAGCGAGATAAATGCCTCGATAGCCTATTCACATGAAATAATCTGACAAGAACACGGATGTGATCGGAGATTCTGGTGATCGCGGGGGATGACAATTCGTGATCT
Source organism: Cepaea hortensis (assembly GCA_963921405.1). Classification (NCBI taxonomy): domain Eukaryota; kingdom Metazoa; phylum Mollusca; class Gastropoda; order Stylommatophora; family Helicidae; genus Cepaea; species Cepaea hortensis. The sequence goes on from OY992882.1 coordinate 41,371,983, forward strand.
CCTACACCTATCGGCTTGGCATATAACTAATTTTAACATTTGGCTTTGAGCCCTGGATAATTATAATTTAAACAAAAAATATCCACTGATGCAACAGAGATGTGGTTTTACAGAGTTAAAGACAGCTGCATGGCCTTTACATGACGTCACAATCAAACCCTGCATTTTGTTAACTGTTTGTGAATTTTAAGGCACTTTTCCGTTCGGTAGGCTAATATTGCTTTGTAAACGGCCGACGAGCATACCATTGTGAAAACCAACGCAAGGCGGTCTGTTCCAAAACGCATGTGCCTGGTTTAGAACCTGGTAATAGGGTTGTAAAAATGCGTTGACTGCCCATAAGCCACAGATTTAATTCATCATGTGCCATGCCGATAAGCGTGGGCAATCATGCATTGTTATATCACGCGATAACCAGACATGAGTTCAGTGTTCTTGTCTCGACCTTCCCCTTGTTATCTCCCCCTCGAATTTGACAGTTGCCACCAAGTCCTCATATTTATTTATTCTAATAACATGTTCAAAATATTGTGTCTGTCTATGTCTAATTTCTCTAATCAGTTTACAATGTTCATTTGTTTCTTGTAGGACTTGGTCATTGGTTTTTCTGTCTGTCTATGGTATTCTTTCCATTTTCCCCAGAAACCACATTACCACGGCCATCAGATGTTTTTTCAGTGTGTCTGCTCATTGTCCACGTTTCACATCCATACAAAAGTACAGGTTCTATGTAAAACATTAACACTCTTATTCTCGTTGCAAATGATATTTTATTATTGGTCAATATGTTTTCCACCTTGCAAAAGACTACCTTCGCCATGGCGATTCTTGTTCTAATCTCTTCAAGGCATCTCCCATCAGATGTTATGACTGTTCCGAGATAATTGTATCGATTTACTTCATTAACAATATTCCCATTTACTTGTTTATTACATTGTGGTATTTCCTTAGTCCTAGTGACGACCATAATCAGACGCCGATGGATTTATAGATGTATGTTTAACATGCCTTTGGCACAAAACTGGGTGATCTGCATGTTTTGAAAGAGACTATGTCACAAACGCGAACAGCAGAAAGAGGCAGTTTGCATATTTGACCACATTATGAGAAGACATAAACTGGAACATATTTAATAACTGAAAAGGCTTATGGAAAAAGAAAACAGAGGAAAACAGTTGGAAAAGATTCTTGACAGCCTTTACATCGTGGCACGGAAAAGATTCACCAGATTAATGGATATATTCACCAGATTAATGGATATATTCACCAGATTAATGGATATATTCTGCTGGAGATTGCAAGATGAGCAGAAGCATGATTCATGCACGGAAGCATGATCTTTCGCGCCAGTTCGTGATACTGTCACAGATGACGATGATGATGGCGAAATCCCGCTACAGAAATTATACAAAGAACGGTGCAAATGCAGAGAAAACATATTAAATGACAATAATCGGAACGTTCAAATGATTTTTTAAAGACTTAATTTATTTCTGACAAACTTGAATAAGTCAGCGATCGCGTTAGAGAAGTTTATAGGGAACTGCTGATAATGTGACTAGCACGGTCAGATTAGAATTCTACTCCTGGACTTGTCGCCTGCTAAGTGAGGGGAACATTGACCACCTATTTCTCCGTACAATCGGGTCTACGAAATGTCAAAGGTTCTACCACATTACAATCTCATAGCAGGAAACTGCTCTCGGACAAATTTAAAAAAAAAAACAATAAATGTTGCTGACTAAGTCATCGCCATGTTGGTCATCATTAAACAAATCATGAACACTGCCCAACGACTCAGCTCTACCTCCTGCTGTACCATGTCGTACTGCTGTACCATGTCGCCCTACTGTACCATGTCCTCCTGCTGTACCATGTCCTCCTGCTGTACCATGGCCTCCTGCTGTACCATGTCCTCCTGCTGTACCATGTCCTCCTGCTGTACCATGTCCTCCTGCTGTACCATGTTCTCCTGCTGTACCATGTCCTCCTGCTGTACCATGTCCTCCTGCTGTACCATGTCCTCCTGCTGTACCATGTCCTCCTGCTGTACCATGTCCTCCTGCTGTACCATGTCCTCCTGCTGTACCATGTCCTCCTGCTGTACCATGTCGTACTGCTGTACCATGTCCTCCTGTTGTACCATGTCCTCCTGCTGTACCATGTCCTCCTGCTGTACCATGTCCTCCTGATGCCCATGGACAGGATGCGAAATATTAAACTTGGAGGTGCTCCATTATTCAAGTTGATTCGCACAGTTGTATAAGAATATTGCAAAATAAAGTGTACGGAATAGAACACTCGAAAACACCACTTGGCTGTGACAGTACGAACTAAGAGGATGCGTCTAGTGTACGAAACATAGACTTGTGTTCCATGAACAAAGCTAACAATAGCGTTACATAACATCTTGAACATTGAGCCGGAAGTGCAGGGAGTGGCCAGCAGGCGCCACGGAAGAGGAAATTCAGCAACTAATTCAGGATAATTCTCGCCCGGGTGATGTGATTATCTACACGGATGGGTCGGTGTTTAGAGTTGGGATTAGTGCCTGGGGATTCTTAGCAAAAGTTAATGGTTGGCGTTTGGTACAGGAGAGCCTGGCGTATGATGACACAACATCTAGCTTAAGAATGGAGGTGGAGGCGGTCAGTGCAGCTTTCCGCTGGATAGAGAACACGATACATACACACATTGTGATTGTAACTGACTCAGAAAGCATGCTGAGGAGGGTGAGAACAGGCAGTCTTCGTGCAGAGTGGCTTGCTTCGCTTCGGAGGTCACGGGTGACAAGCATCGCCTGGATCTTTTCTCCGGGGCACGCCGGTGTGCTGGGGAATGAACAGGCGGACAGATTGGCTGGCTCGGTAAAACTTGGTGGAGTATTGATGCATGACAAGACAGACGTGGTTGCGGCCTTGTGGGAGCACGTGTACACCTCGGAGGAGCAAATCGATCACCATGGTCTGTTAAGAATGAGGCAGCGAGGTGTGACGAGGGGATCTGGCCGACGATCGACGCTCAGAGGAAAGGCGAGACGGACATATAATCAGATTGCTAATGGAACTATTAGTGTTGGAACTCTTCGCTGGCTGCTGAGGATGGGGACGGAGCGCTTATGAGAATGTCCCGAATGCTGTGATGTCGGTTCCTAAATCGATCAATCAATCAATCAATCAATCAATCAACATCTTGAAAACATAAACAGAGAAAAAGTAAGAAGAATACACGCACAATCGCGGCTACAAGGAGGACGGAACCTGTAAACATTACAAGAGTTGGGACGTTCTGAGATAATGTATATTTTCTTCTGTAGCTCACGGGTTTCTGTGACTTAGATAACGTATCTTCTCCTTTGTAGCTCATTTGTGTCAGTGGCATAGATACACAAACGTATATTCTCGTCTTTAGCTCACGCGTGTCTGTAGCTTAGATAACATATATTTTCCCCTGTAGCTCACGCGACTCTGTCGCTTAGATAACGTATATTCCCATCTGTGTCTTACGTGTGTTTGTGACTTAGATAACGTATATTCTCCTCTGTATCTTACGTGTGTCTGTGTCTTAGATAACGTACATTCCCTTCTCTGGCTCATGTGTAAATGTGACTTAGATAACGTATATTGTTATCTGCAGCTTACGTGTGTATGTGGCTTAGATAACGTGTATTCTCCTCTAGGTCACGTGTCTCTGGCTTAGATTACGTATATTCTCCTCTGTATGTCATGTGTGTCTGTGGCTTATATAACGTATATTCTCCTCTGCGGCTCACTTGTGTCTGTGGATTTGATAACGTATATTCTCCTATGTGGCTCGTGTGTGTCTGTGACGTTGATAACGTATATTTTCCAATGTTGCTGACGCGTGACAGTGGCTCAGTTAACGCGATTTTCACAATGGTGTGAATGTTGGTCGTTCATAAAACTATGACAAACTACTGAACGTACAATTGCCTAGAAAATCACAAACACCCACCAAATGCTTGGTTTGATTGTACTAGGTCACTAGGTCATGCAAGTAACTTAACTTTAGCTGACGTCTCCATTATCTTATAGATATCTTCTTATTCTTTGTGTGTGTGACTTCAGCACGACATGTGCAGACCTGGAATTGCCATCCCTCAACCACACACACGCCGTATTGTTGTTCTTCCTTGACTGTCTAATGCTGAAACCCTGGCAGGGTGACCAAGCTTTACACTATTAATTAATCCTAAACACTACAGAGGGATAACGGGCACTCTGGTGTAACGATTATGATGTTGCGCTGACAAACACATGCGTGCGGTCGGATGAGGGTTCGATGCCTGGGCTCGGCATTCGCTGCGGGAGGGAAAGACTGGCACATATTCTTACGTGCACTTAGGGCTGAAACATGTGATGGTTCTGACACTTCACATACACGTCAGAGTTCCTGCTAGGGGACTGGTTTTTATTTTTTACCAAGAAATATTTAACGTGGGCTACCTGCCTCCAGGGTCTAACTTTTGTTGGTCTTATCCGAAAAGGCTAGGTGTATGATCCAATTCACCATCATCATCATCCAGTGCTTTGTCGGCTGGCATGGGCGATCATACCTCTCCACAAATTACGATCTCCGACGTCATGGATCAGTTCGTGTGGTGTCTCCCTTCCTTGCTATGACACAAGACTGTCAAGAATCTTCTCACATTGTCTTTCATCTATCTCTCTTTCCGCAAATCTTACCGGTGGTCACAACATGTTCCAGTTTTTGTCTTCTCATAACGTGGCCAAATAACGATGACTGCTTCTTTCTGATGTTTGTGATAATTTGTCGTTGCTACTCAACTTCCCTTAAAACGACCCATTTATCAAAGTTGTTCTTCTAGGTGGCACTGACCCTCCAGGCTGGTGTCTTTAATAAAAGAATTAGTTCGTTGGAAGGCAGATAATAAACTATCGAGACAGTCCGCCAAGAAACACATGAAAACAGTAAACTGATTAGAGAAATTAGACTTTAGAAATTAGACTCAAAATTTTTAGCATGAATCGACTAACAAACTTAGTGACAGCTGACAAATGTGATGGAAAAAGAGCCCGGGGAAAACAAAGAGAAACATATCTGATGGCTTCACCACATGGCATCATCGGAACAGGAGCACAGATATGACCGGAGACTGGTGATCCTGGGAGACAGTGCCATGAACGCCCAGACCTAATGGCATGGCACATGATGATCATGAGAATAAGGTTTGTAACATTCAGTTGAGGTGGTTGATGGAGAGACGCTGACTGGCGCCATATTTGTTTACATTTATTGTTGTCAGTTGGGCAGGGCTGTACGGTGTGACAATCTGTCTTAGTGCTAATATCACACACACACACGCACACACGCACTCCACCCCCACCCATCCCCCCTCCACACACACAGAGGTATATAACTACTACCTATTCTTTGAATAGAGGTTTAATGTCGAGAGGGTCGACTTCATTGCACCGGGTTTTATTCGATTTTGCTTGGTCTATTTCCACAAGGCGGTCTGCACTTCGCCACGGACACCGACCCCAAAGACTCCCAAACAATACCTGTAGCGGTGAATGTTGTCTTATGCGCGTTTTATTGTGGCAATTTAATTAATAGTCATGTGCACATATTGACTGAATTAAATGTTTGTAAAACTATTTTTGTTTGTTGTAATCATAAAGATAATTTGCTAAGAGTTTTATTGCTGCAGTTTAACAGTCTTATGTAAATACTGAGTGTATTTGTTTTTTACTATAACAAAATAGTAAAGGAAATATGCTACGAGGTGTATTGCTACCTTTGATGGATACATTTAGAGTTATAAATTAGTTCCCAGATATTTATGTTTGTATAGATGATTATATGCGTTAATTCTCATTTATTTATTACAGAAAATGCCAAGACAAGTATATGCTGTCTACAGGGCTGTTTGGCGGCCTCAGTGGTTGGTTTCGCATTCTTTGTGGCTTTACCGACAGGTGGGTTGAATAAAGCCTCGAAACATTTCAGTGTAGAGATAAACATGGAGTGATTTCTGTTTGGATAAACGCCAATAATAGTCTATTATTTCTTGATGCTCGTGTCTATTGAGAAGAAAATATGTATTTTCTCGAAATATTGGCATGGTGTAGGTAAACATGTCTCCTGTACAGATATAAAGCAGCAGACGTTGAGAATTCCCATTCAGGCTCGTCATAAATTATCATACTCGCAGTTGAATGTGTTTGCTTTGTGTTAATGTAATAACTGGTTAATGATAATTGAAAGTATCAATGAATTATCGATCCTCTCTCTCTCTCTCTCTCTCTCTCTCTCGCTCTCTCGCTCTCTCGCTCACTCTCTCTCTCTCTCTCTCTCGCTCTCTCGCTCACTCTCTCTCTCTCTCTCTCTCGCTCTCTCGCTTGCTCTCTCGCTCTCTCGCTCTCGCTCTCTCACTCTCTCACTCTCTCGCTCTCTCTCTCGCTCTCTCGCTCTCTCTCTCGCTCTCTCTCTCGCTCTCTCGCTCTCTCGCTCTCTCACTCTCACTCTCTCTCGCTCACTCTCTCTCTCTCTCTCTCTCGCTCTCTCGCTCACTCTCTCTCTCTCTCTCTCGCTCTCTCGCTCGCTCTCTCGCTCTCTCGCTCTCGCTCTCTCACTCTCTCACTCTCTCGCTCTCTCTCTCGCTCTCTCTCTCGCTCTCTCTCTCACTCTCTCGCTCTCTCTCTCGCTCTCTCTCTCGCTCTCTCTCTCGCTCTCTCTCTCGCTCTCTCGCTCTCGCTCTCTCGCTCTCTTGCTCTCTCTCTCCCTCCCTCTCTCTCTCTCGCTCGCTCTCTCTCTCGCTCGCTCTCTCTCTCTCTCTCTCTCTCTCTCGTGTGTGTGTGTCTGTGTCTGTCTGTCTGTCTGTCCCGGGACCTCCAGCACTCAATGCGGAAACCATACCTCGAGACCACTCAGCCCTAAGCAGTTTGTAGATAAATCCTTGGCTTATGAATCAAGTGAAATGAGTGAGTTTGCAGTACAATGTTCTGGGAAGCAAAGGCGACAAAATTATATTGACCATATCAGCCAGGGTTAACCTTTTACTCACACAGGGCACCGTTTGAAACAGCTCAACAGTTGTTGAGAATTTCCCAAACTCCAAGAGTGGCTTCAGTAATTGGGACTGCAAGACTATATTAAGTAAATTGTGTGGTTTGAATTCCATTCCACAATCTTTACAAGTAGCATCTGTGATCTAAGTGTTGATATATGGTGTAATTGCCCAGCCTTAGGTTGATCGGACACAATGTTGTTACCTAAGATGACCCAATATTTGCTCCAATAAATGCACATTTTATTTTATAGACAATACATGCAAATTTAATGTAAATTCGTGTATTATAATGACTAAATGCTAATGTTTACAATTACCATATTTCAAGTTTAACATTAGATATGAGGATGATACAGTATTGATTGCAGACAATGAGCAGGATCTGCTACATTTAGTAGATGCGGTTGTTGCATACAGTGAACAACTAGGGTTAGAACTGAATTGTAAGAAGACACAGATTATGGTCGTCACAAGGAAAAAAGAAATACCACAACGTAATATACAAGTATTCTTGAGCCCGCTTACCTGCGTTCGAAACACAGCTGCGACAGATTTGGCAGCAGGCCGCGTCGCGCTGGGTCTATACGTGTCGGTATGTGAGCTGGTAGTTAAGAAAGCAAAAATGGGATTATTCTTCAACAAGTGAATCGGTACAAGTATCTCAGAACAGTATAACATCTGATGGGAGAAGCCTTGAAGAGATTAGAGCAAGAATCTCCATGGCGAAGGTAGCCTTTTGCAAGATGGTAAACATACTGACCAATAAAAAGATGTCATTTGCAACGAGAAAAAGAGTGTTGAGGTGCTACATAGAACCCGTGCTGTTGTATAGATGTAAAGCGTGGAAAGTGAGCAAACAGACTGGGAAACATCTGATGGCTGTGGAAATGTGGTTTCTGAGGAAAATGCAAAGAATACCATGGGCAGACAGCACAACCAATGACCAAATCTTACGAGGAACAAATGAAAATCGTAAACTGATTAGAGAAATTAGACAACAATCAACATTTTTGGGTCACGTTATGAGAAGAAATAATTTGGAGAACTTGGTGACAATTGGCAAGGTTGAGGAGGAAAGAACAAAGGAAGGGCAGAGAAGTAAATACCTGGATGGCTTGGCCATGTGGCATGGTCAAGACAAGAACACTGAGCTGATTCCCGACTCTGGTGATCGAGTAAGATGGCGAAACATGACCGCCCACGTTTATCGGCATGGTACATGATGATGATAATTTCAAGTTTCTTCTTCTTTCGCACTTTTCCCAGCATTAGGGCAAAGGTCCTCACACCAACTCACACCAAGCCACCCCATCCCTAGCTCTCCCATGCAACTTCCTCTACGCCCTCCCCATATTATTAATCTGTATGTATACTTCTTTTCTCTGTGTATTTTTGGGCCTTCCTCTATTTCTTTTGCTTCTTCCAGAATAATGCATTTCTAGTTATATTATTCTCAGGTGTTCGCAATGTCCTTGATTCAGTGGCATTTGTCTGGTTCTCTCCATGAGCTCCACATTGCAGATCAGGTTGAACTTAACCTTGTCCTAAAGCAGTTTTCTGCTATGGATGTGTGATGTGAAAGTGCCATCACATGTTGTAGCCCTGAAAGCAAGGAGGAATGGGTGAACAATCTGTTCCTCACTTTGGCAAGCGACGAACTCAGGTGTCCAACGCGGGTCAGACCATGTTCATGACATTACTTCTTCGCTAGCGTTTGCCCGTCTGTTCAAGTTTAGCAATAGATATGCTATACTTTGTAATGAACATATTTCAAGTGGGATAAGTGTGATCCCCGCTTTAATCATGAGCATATTACCTGTTTACTAATGAATGAATTGAAAGTTTCATGTTGAAACAATTTCAGGTATAATTCTAATAGTGCTAGCTACAACAAAAAGCGATACCGCTCTCCTAGCGGTAGGCTGCATCCTCATCACCCTGCCTGTGGTCATCCTGATCGTGGTCATCATCCTGTGTTTGAACCAGAAACAGTTGTGTTGTAATAAGCGCCGGACACAGGTGAGGCCGCTCATAGAACAGCTGTTTCATAAATAATTTACCACGCTTCTGTACACACTTAAGGGCGATTATAGAAGTTGTTTCGTAAATCATTCAGATATTCAGGTCACACGTCAGACGTTTACAGAACTGTTATTGCACAAATCATTAATTCTTCTGGTCACACGTGAGGACATTTAGAGAATAATTATTTCATAAATCACCCATAGATATTCAAGCAACACATCAAACGTTTATAGAAATCATTCATTTCTCCATCTTATATATATATATATATATATATATATATATATATATATATATATATATATATATATATATATATATATATATATATATATATATTGGTGGCTGCAGAAATGTGGTTTCTGAGGAAAATGCAAAGAATACCATGGACAGACAGAAAAACCAATGATCAAGTACTACAGGAGACAAATGATAATCGTAAATTGATTAGAGAAATTAGACGTAGACAGTCAGAATTTTTTGGACATATGAGAAGAAATGGATTGGAGAACTTAGTGACAACTGGCAAGATTGAAGGGAGCAGACCAAGAGGAAGACCGAGAGGAAAATACCTGGATGGCTTGGCCACATGGCATGGAGGAGACGACTCTGGTGATCGAGTGAAAGGGCGAGTCATGACCGCCCACGCTTTCCGGCATGGCACATTTATATATATATATATATATATATATATATATATATATATATATATATATATATATATATATATATAGAGAGAGAGAGAGAGAGAGAGAGAGAGAGAGAGAGACCCGTTTATCCCCCTAATCAGGGTTACGTGAAGCCATGGGAGATGGTGGTGGATGGAGTGTGAGAGCAGCCGACAGATTGTTGTTGGTTATGGTCTTGCACTATGCGACGATAGGCAGATCATCAGTAAAGACAATGGCTATGGCCACCGACTAGTACAGTAACTGCCCAGAAGGAATGCAATGGCAAACTACCTTCTGGAAATCTTGCCAAGAAACCATAACAACCATGAAAGAAAACATAATAAGAAAGAGATCTGGTGGCGAGACCCCCAGGCCAGGCAGAACAGATAACACCTGAGAAGAGTGTGACATGGGGGCCAGTACTAGTAATCGTGATGACGGAGTTAATCCCGACTGTGTTATCAAGGAAATCCCATGTTTCAGACTAAAAAGGAGAATGAGATTATGAACGTGGTATGTGAGAAGTTTTTTATGAGGGAAAGCTTAAAGTAGTATGTGATGAGATTGAGAGGTTAAATATTCACATTTTAGGAATTAGTGAACATCGCTGGAGAGGAAAGGGTCATTTTAAAAATGAAAATGGAAGTCTTTTCATATATTCTGGTAGAGACGTCACAGGCCAGACGGAGTGGCATTTTGTTTAGATAAAACAACTGCAAAAGCTTTAATGGCATATAACCCAGTTAATGACAGAATCTTCACTATCAGACTTAAGGAAGTCCAAAAAACAAATCTCCCATACTGATATATGCACCTACTTCAACAACAGAGGAGGACGAAATTGAAGATCTTAACAGCACACTGCAAGACATAATAAATAAGATTGTCATAATTATATAACTATAATAATTGGATATGTTAATGCTAAAGTAGGTACAGGAAGAGCTGAAAATTAGAGACACGTTTTAGGAAAATTTTGATTGGGAAATGGAAATTATGCAGGAGACAAATTAATTGAATTTTGCACAGAAAATGAGTTAATGATAGCCAACACACTTTTTAAACAACACCGAAGAAGACTCTTCACATGGAAGTCCCCGGACAGTATTACCAAAAATCAGATAGATTATATTTTAATACAAAGAAGATGGAGATCCAGCATAACATCTGCAAAAACCCTACGAAGTGCAGACTGTGATACAGATCATCAGTTATTGGAAGCAGATCTGAAATTAAAACTCAAAAAGCTTACCCGAGGACCAAGGCCACTTCGTTTTGATCTCACAAAAATACCAGATGCATACAACGTAGAAGTGGGGAATCGTTTTAGGGTCTTGATGTCTGTACAAGAGGAAATGACACCTGATGAACTGATAGTGCAAGCTAGAGATATCTTGATAACAGCAGCCACAGATTTAATTCTGACCAGGACTAAGCAACATAAGCCATGGATTACACCATGCACGTTAGAATTAATAAAACAACCAAGGGAACTGAAAAAGAAAACAGAAACCGACAACAGTAGGATGAGGTATACATCTTTTACACGAGAAATAAGAAAGAACACAAGAAAGGATAAAAACCAATATATACAAGATTGTTGTATTAAAATAGAGCAATATCATAAGAATGGAAGAGATTACGAAATGTTCAAAGAAATGAAGTTGTTGACAAGAAATGTTCAACCTCAATTAAATGTTATCTGTGACAAGTTGGGAAATATCTTAACAGAATCTAGACAAATTCTAGGAAGATGGCAGGAGTACTGCATTGGAATGTATGATATGAATGACTGAAGATATGGATTATATAGATGAGCCAATGACAGCAGATTCAGAACCTGAACCCTCATTAGATGGAATTGTATGGGCAATAAAGAACCTGAAGAATGATAAATCTCCTGGATGTGATGAGATACCAACTGAACTAATTAAAGCGGTAGAACAAGAAAGTGTACACACGCATTATGTACAAAGATATGGAAATATGGTATATGGCCACAAGATTGGAAGAGAACTATTTTCATTCCAATACCAAAAGAGGGCACCCTGAAATTATGCACCAACTATAGAACTGTTGCAATAATCACCCATGCAAGCAAAATTCTACTAAAATCATAATGGGAAGACTTCGTAAGAAAATGGAAGAAGAGATTAACGTGGTTCAGGCTGGATTTAGACAAGGAAGAGGAACAAGCGATCACATACTCAACATGCGTTTACTAATAGAGAAGTGCAGAGTATTTAATGTACACATATTCTCATGTTGTGTGGATTATTCAAAGGCATTTGACTGTGTACAGCATCAGAAACACTGGGGAATCATGAAAAATATGAGCTTTCCATCACATGTAGTACAACTCATAAACATGCTCTATCTAGACCAACAAGCAGCGGTTAGAATAGATAGCGAGACATCATATTGGTTTGATATCACGTAAGGAGTCTATCAGGGCTGTGTGCTGACACCGTATTTGTTTAACCTGTGTGGGGAGGGGGAGGGCTGCGTGGTCTCGAGATATGGTGTCCGCCTTGAGTGCTGGAGGTCCCGGGTTCAAGCCCCGGTGATGGCCGGGATTTTTACTCGTGGACTTCTAGTAATAAAATTTCTCCTGGTCTCTGGGTTGTGAGATCGGACGCCCGTGTGTATTGTTGCCCACGCAAAAAATCCCTTGGCAGTTGGAAATCGAAAAAGAGTAGCCTAACGGTGCTGCCCGTGCAAAATTTCGAGTTAAAAATCTACCCAAAGTATTTTAGGATCCTCGCCGGTGCTACGGAGTTCGTGCATTGAGCTGAGTTTCTCCAGACTCAGGTTTGAGTTAGGAGGAGAACGGAGCACTTATGGGTTGCACCCGTGTGCCGTTATGTTGATCCATTGACTAAACTAAACTAAACTAAACTAAACTAAACTAAACGTGTTTAACCTGTACGCCGAAAATATACTGAGAAATGTCAGAGATGATATAAACAGGGAGCTATATGATGCCCTAAATATCGGTGGTCATGAAATACCAGAGATTCGATATGCTGATGATACAGTATTATTATCCATATCACAGAATGGTATAGAAAACTTAATAACCTCAACCCAAAGAAATAGTGAAAATCGCAACTTATATCTTAACATAGCAAACACAAAGATAATGCATACAGATAAAACTACCATGGAGAAAGAAATATATGTTAATGAGGAAAGATTGGAGGTGGTGGAAAGTTTTGAATATTTTGGGTCATTGATTACCAACAATGATGACACAATGAAAGAAATTAAACGACGACTATCAATTGCTCTTCAAAGACTAAAACAACTTAATAAATTATGGAGTGGGGCAGATAGAACTACAAAAATTAGATTTTTAAGAGCATGCATCTTTCTCATTGCAACAAACGCCTGTGAGACCTGGACACTTACTAAACAAGCTGAACAGCGCATAAATGCTTTTGAGTATAAATGTTATAGACGGGTTCTAAGAATATCTTGAGTAAAGAAAAGAAAAAATGCTTCCATACTTCAAGAACTGATTATTAAAGAGGGTTGGCTATTAAAGACGAGAAAACAAAGAAAATTGATATATTTTGGTCACTTAAAACGTCATGAAAGTTTAGAAAGAACAATAATGGAGGGATATATGCCTGGGAAGAGAGGAAGAGGAAGGCCAAAGAGAAGATGGGTGCAGGATGTGGCGGATGATCTCCAGATGGGGGTTTCGGACGCGGGACATCTTGCTTATGATAGAGTAGCTTTCCGGGGGGTTGTTATGGGAGCGATGTTCTGCGAAGGAAATGCTACTGAATGAATATATATATATATATATATATATATATATATATATATATATATATATATATATATATATATATATATATATATATGCGTGCGTGCGTGCGTGCGCGCGTATGTGTGTATTCTCGTGTATGTGTGATATATTCGACACATTGAAACCTAATTATGTCTGAGACATATTTGGTAAATGAATGTAGACATTTCTGTAACATATTAGACATATTCAGTATGTGAAATCTAGACATGTCTATGAAATTAGTCGACGTTTTGAATTGATATATTGAATATAGTCATGTCTGTGACATATTCGACATGCTGAAATCTAGGCGTGTCTGTAACATACTGGACATTGTAAAATGTAGGTCACGTCTGAAACATTGTCGACAATATAAGTATGGCTATCAGCCGGCTCGGTGGGTAAGGGGTTACGGAAGCATTGCATAATCCCGCAAACCGGGTTCAAAACACAACTGCGGCGATTTGCTAGCAGACCACCTTGCGATGGTGTTCATACAATGGTATGAGTGCCGGTCGTCCAGAAAGCAATGACAAACTACTGAACATAAACTTGCCGAGAAATCACAAGCAGTCGAAACATGCTGGGATTGATTGTGGCGTACTGTAAAGGATATACAACTAACTTGTTAACAGCAGAAGATCTGTAAGATCAAATATGTACATGCTATATAAATTCTGTCTCTGTTTATCTGCATTCAGACATCCGGACACAGTCAACAGCCCAAGCCAATACAAGTAGTTCGAACAACGAGTGTCAGCGGGGAATCCCCAGTCTGATGTGATTGATTCCCTGTCTATTTCACGCAACAATGGCACCTGGGATCAGGCGTACTCCAGATATTATTTATCAAACATAACACAACCGTCGACATATGCTCATACCTTTGATCTCGTAGCCATTTCCAGAACTTCATTCTGTGCACATCGTCTTTCAGTTGATGCACAGAATGCCCTACTTGTGTGGAGAACATGTTTATAGACCTGTCCATTTGCGAGTATATTGCTTCATATTCTCTAGAACAGTGATTCGCAAAATAGACCTATTATATCTCGGTCGATGGTGGCCAGGGATGGAAAGGGTGTACATTGAAATCAAGCAGTGCGCAATATATCTAAGCCACTCCTTGTATGGTCTACTCCTCACAACGCCTGTTCCGATGAGTTGTTATATGAACCCAATCTCCTGAATTGTTACCTCTTTTGTGGGAAAGCTCTATTAATTTAACTAATTCTGACTATTTATTAGCGTGCAGCATTGCTCTTTAAAATATCAAGATGCATAGTAATGACCCTAAAGGACCGACATGTTAACACTAATAAAGAGGTATATATTTTATAGGTGCGTATACAAGAGAACCAGGTTTGTGATTTAAAGTTAGTTGCATATACTTTACATGACGTCGCAGTCAACCCCAACATTTTTTGCTGTTTGTGAATTATTAACAAATTTATGTTCAGAATTTCACCATTGCTTTCTGAACGACCGGCATTCATAGCTTAGTTTGGAAACCAACGCAAGGCTCACCACAGGGCCGATTTGGGAATTATTGCATTAAGTTATGATTCTCCATGATGCACACACACATAGTTGTTTGCTTAAAATGAGAGGACACGTCTCAGATGAAGTTTCATGCATTATTTGTTAAATTAAAGGATAATTTATCCAACAACTATAAATAATCATGAGGAATGAGATGTTGAAGATAATGTGGACAGTTCTTATTGGTGGTTTTCCTTCAGTGTACTCTATAATAAAAGGCCACCGCGAGAATATGTGATGATACAACAGACTGATTTGATATCTAGCACGGGTTTACTTCTGTACAGGACAAGCCACTGGTTGGTGATGATGAAACGCTCACCCAAGGATTACAATTGTGTTGGTTACTTCCCTCTAGTGTACGCTCGCAGTGTATCCCGTACATTGCAGAAAGTAAAGGCGTTCTTCGGATCACTGGTCATTTGTGAGCCGTGGACACCGAGTACAAGGATTCTAAAGAAAATAGAGGGAACTCAGGCGTGGTTCCTTCGAGGAATCGCACGGCGGCTAAAGTGACCCATATTTAAGTGCTACAGGCAGAGGCAGATTGGGATTGGTGTCAGCTTGCCCGACGGCTAGTGGGACCTGGAGGAAATTGATGAAATGAGCGCCCGTAAGCATGTGACAGTTTGATACATACGTTAATAACCCTTTAGTAGCTTTGTCTCCTGGCAACCGACATTATTAGACTCGGTCCATTACTGTTCATGTGTTACGTGTGTGTGTGTTTTTGTGTTATATCCAGTCCGTTACTGTATGTGTTGTGTGTTATATCCAGCCCGTCACTGTGTGTTTTATGTATGTGTGTGTGTGTGTGTGTGTGTGTGTGTGTTTGTGTTAGACCAAGTCCGTCGCTGTCTGTGTTGTGTGGTATATCCAGTCCGTCACTGTGTTTTGTGTGTGTGTGTGTGTGTTTGTGTTAGACCAAGTCCGTCGCTGTCTGTGTTGTGTGGTATATCCAGTCCGTCGATGTCTGTGTTGTGTGGTATATCCAGTCCGTCGCTGTCTGTGTTGTGTGGTATATCCAGTCCGTCGCTGTCTGTGTTGTGTGGTATATCCAGTCCGTCGCTGTCTGTGTTGTGTGGTATATCCAGTCCGTCGCTGTCTGTGTTGTGTGGTATATCCAGTCCGTCGCTGTCTGTGTTGTGTGGTATATCCAGTCCGTCGCTGTCTGTGTTGTGTGGTATATCCAGTCCGTCGCTGTCTGTGTTGTGTGGTATATCCAGTCCGTCGCTGTCTGTGTTGTGTGGTATATCCAGTCCGTCGCTGCCTGTGTTGTGTGGTATATCCAGTCCGTCGCTGTCTGTGTTGTGTGGTATATCCAGTCCGTCACTGTCTGTGTTGTGTGGTATATCCAGTCCGTCGCTGTCTGTGTTGTGTGGTATATCCAGTCCGTTGCTGTCTGTGTTGTGTGGTATATCCAGTCCGTCACTGTCTGTGTTGTGTGGTATATCCAGTCCGTCGCTGTCTGTGTTGTGTGGTATATCCAGTCCGTCGCTGTCTGTGTTGTGTGGTATATCCAGTCCGTCACTGTCTGTGTTGTGTGGTATATCCAGTCCGTCACTGTCTGTGTTGTGTGGTATATCCAGTCCGTCGCTGTCTGTGTTGCGTGGTATATCCAGTCCGTCGCTGTCTGTGTTGTGTGGTATATCCAGTCCGTCACTGTCTGTGTTGTGTGGTATATCCAGTCCGTCGCTGTCTGTGTTGTGTGGTATATCCAGTCCGTCGCTGTCTGTGTTGTGTGGTATATCCAGTCCGTCACTGTCTGTGTTGTGTGGTATATCCAGTCCGTCGCTGTCTGTGTTGTGTGGTATATCCAGTCCGTCACTGTCTGTGTTGTGTGGTATATCCAGTCCGTCACTGTGTGTGGTTGTGTTAGATCTAGGCCGTAACTGGCTACAGGAGTCTATCTATATTTTGTGTACATCTTTAGTTAGTACTGTTTCATTATTTTCACTATATACATTGTTAATTGATCTACCGTAATTTATAGAAAAGAATAGAAATATTGTAGATGTACTAATAGCAGCGAACCGCCGGACATGGAGAGCCATGACTTCAGCCCTAGGCTCCGCCTTAGGCTCAAGAGGAAAGACTAACTAACTAACTTCGTAGAGACCATTTGACGTCAAATGTTTGTTACAGAAATGAAGCGCAGTACAGACTGTAACGTGCAGTGTGCCAGAGTGCAATGGTAATAATCCGAACTGAATTGTTATTTATTAACTCAACGTCGTCTTTTATTATAATTTGAAGAAGATCAAGGTTATAATCTTGTTTCTCCCCTCCCCATTCTGCTGTGTATTTACATATTTTACAATGATATTTTCGCATTTTGTTTACGCATTTAGATGGAGCAAGAACATATTTGATGTATTGTATGATTGTACACATATACTTGTGCATGCTTTATTATTGGTTTCGTATTTGTAAATACTGAAGGTGACAACAACAGGGACATGTGCAGAGAGGCGTTGTACCATGATTCATTAATCATTTGTAGATACAGTTCTAGCCGGCCTCCATCTCTCTCTCTCTCTCTCTCTCTCTCTCTCTCTCTCTCTCTCTCTATATATATATATATATATATATATATATATATATATATATATATATATATATATATATATATATAAGATATATATATATATATATATATATATATTCAATTCTCCGCCCTTGTTTAACTCAAACAGTAAGTGCTATCGGTGCCGTTTTGGACATATTTTCAAAATTAGACATTTATTGACGTCTACATTTGGTTATAATCAACTAAACAAAGTTGGCCCCCTTTTGTGGCTGCTTCTGTTGTGTACTGTGCTTATTTGAAAGTATAATAATACACGTTTTCGTAGTGGTTATTTCCTAATTTGGATGTCTGCAGCACAACATTTTTGAATCACACGCTGGATTGTTGACAATTTACTTGGAGGCCTCAAAGGATGTGATTTTTTAGAAGAATGCTGAGATGTGCTTCTATAGAAGATTGTGGAGGTGTGATTCTATAGAATAATGCGGAAATCTGCTTCTATAGAAAAATGTTGAGACGTGCTTCTGTAGAAGAATTATGAGGTGTTCTTCTATAGACGAATACTGAAATGTGCTTCTGCGGAGATGTGTGTCTATAGAAGAATTATGGGATGTACTTCTATAGAAGAATGCTGAGATGTTGTTGAATAGAGGAATATGAGTACAGTGAGAAGACTGGAGTGTCTACCGTAAAAAGACACGTGTGTGTGTGTGTGTCTGTGTGTGTGTGTGTGTGTGTGTGTGTGTGTGTGTGTGTGTGCACAGTAAGAAGACTTGTGTATACAGATAGAAGACTAAAATGTGTAAATGAAGACAACTTGTTGCTCAATTTTGAACTGTTTCCAATATTTGATTTGCTTTTCACTTGTCACAAGTGCCTATAGATGTTAAGATCACTGAGTTTTATTCTTAATTCATATCTTCTTTTGGATATAAAAACCGGATCATAGGGATACTTTGTTTGCACATTTTTACACTTTTACTAATAATTTCATAAGCTGATAACTTACAAATCTGTAGTTTTAGATACAGATTGAGAACGATCACTGAGTGTTTATTAATGTAAATAGAGTTATTCATAATGTTTGTGTGTGAACTGATCCACAATATTTGTATATAAACGTATCCACAATATGTATATAAACTAATCCATGTTTGTGCTTACAATTACTAGGGGAAGTCAATAAGTAAGTCACAAATGTCACTTGAAAAATAAATAAAGACGATAACAACATGAAACCAGTTTTTTTTTT